>WEIU01005606.1:136336-268683 GCA_013389925.1 Aegithalos caudatus | reverse complement strand
TCCACACTGAACTTGGTTGACATCTGACTTACTTCTTTGAAAGCACTGCAACTTATTGTCCTACACAGCGGGATGATTCAGTATCAGGATGAAATATGGCCTATTATTTTGAACTTTACTGACAGTCAGAGTGCATCAACAAATGCATTTTTTGACTTGCTGGAAAATTTAAAAGCTGAAAAAAATTACATGTGACTTGAAGTGAACACATTTTAATCTATTTTCAATGGAATCAGGTTAATTAAAAACGGTTGTTCAAAAGAAGTCTGCTCCAGGTCAGTTGATAATTTCATCATTCCTTGCATGAAAGGCAATGTCAATAAAAAATTAGAGGTTTACTTATTTGTTAATTTGTTTTTGAGAAAGTTAAGTTGTTCATTATATGGAATGCTATGCATGGCTCTCCCATACCTGTGCAATAAACTGTATTATCTTCACAAAGATGTTTAGAGGCATATCTCTTGGCACAACACCACGGGACCCTTTTGGGAAAAGGGTTGTGACAATAGTAATAAGTCGACTGCAAAAGGAAAAGAAACATTAGACATTTTTGGACCTTGCAGACTTTCATTTAGCATGACATTCCATTTAGAAAGACCAGAAAAAAACTTCACTTGAAAAGAAAATGTAATGGGGTATCTTGTTCTGATCCTTTGCCACAAATTCAGTGCAATTATTTTATTTCATTACTCCATTACAAGTAAGTTAACCAGGCAATGGCCACTACAAAAGTATTTTTAATTTACAGTGAACAAGGAGTGACTTCCAATTTTTCCAGAAGCAGAAATATTTTATACAGCAATTTTTATAGATGATAGGATAACTGCCAGTGCCACAAGAGGCAATATTTTGTTGTGTATAGTTGAGTTTCTTATTTCACAATAGAAATAGGTTCAATTTGAAGGAATTCAGGAGAACTATAAAACCTCTTCACTGGCAACATCCACTCTACAATGGATTTTCATTACAAATAAAGCATTTTACCTTTGGGTAGCTGTGTTGCTTTCACATTTAATTCTGATCATGTAAACCCATAGTAGTCTGTACAAAGATTCCAGTGCAACTCGGGCCATTTTTGGGTCCTTATTCTAGAGAAATATCACATAAGAAAAAACTTCAGACACAAATTAGCAAGGAAGTTCTACACTTAATGGAGGCCAAGGTTCAGAATTTTAATAATGAAACTACAAAAAGACAGAGCCTCACAACTGTTCAGTGCTCCATTCCTGTAGCTGTAAGGTGCTTGTGCATGCGACCTGCTTCTCTTGTTACTTAAGTTGTTGAAAAACCCAGTTATCAAGTTAGTTAAATTAAAGATGCTACAATTTAAAATCTCTGTTTGAAAACCCCCACAATTTGACTACAAAAAGAAAACCTCCTATTCAGTAGACTACATCAGTTCAAAAGTTGTTGCTTTATGGTGGAGGCCCGGTATGAAAAACAGATAAAGGAATGTACCACACAGACTCAAAAGTGAAAGGACAAAAATCTGGATGCTTATGCTGGCCTGATTAACATGGCATCTGCGATCAGCTGGACTGAATTGGTTTATCTGTCTGGATTGCTGTTTATTTTTAGAATCTAGTACAGGATTGTCTTTGGGTCTCTTCAGTCATATGCAGTTTTCTGTTTCTGTGGCAGTTGCAAGGGCTTGTCTGAATCAAAAACAAGTAAGTGCAGTCCGGTCAGACAGTCTCCCACATGTTGAGCCATCTGCTGGGTTAAACTTTGAAGGAGTCCAGTACACTTTGACCTGAGATAAGGTTTGCCTGGCCCACAGGGCAAATCTCCGTGGCAAAAATCTGAGATATTTTCGGTAGACAAATGTTGAGTCACAGATCAAGGACTGCGGTTTGATCAAAGAAACTGCAACTGATGCCATCAGTAATGCATGAACGTGTATTGGTCTGGGTTCTGCAAAATGATGGGAAGACAATTTGCCAGGGAAATGGGAGATGACTTCAACTTTCAATGTGGCATCTGTCACAAGCTTAGGAACAGAAACACTGTTTTTGGGCTCCAATTTCCATTCAACTCCTTGACAACACATTTTATGCAATAAACTTTTATATGGACAGAAAACTTTTTTTATTTATTACAGCAGCATACAATTGTTGTCGCATATGTTTAGAATAAGTAGTAAAAGGAATACCAAAGTTTACTTGGCATATTAATCTCTGCAGGATTTTAAAATAATAAAATTCATCACAATCAATTTGTTTTTATTAACCTGTTTACTTTCAATCCATTTTTCATTGGGTATAATCATGTCAGTCCTTGTAAAATTCAGACCTAAGAATTTTATTTCTTCAAAGCGGTGACGAAGTACGTTTATCAAAATTTATTCTTATTCCAAAGCTTTAAGAAAACAGCAGGCTGTGGCTAACTGAGTAAAGGTAAAAGAGGTTGTTTGGCAGAGGAGGAAGCTATCTGTTAGCAACTGTCCAAATATCCTAGTGATGAGATAGTTAGCTGTGAGAGCCATTGAGAAAGAGGGAGGAGAAAAGGGCTGAGACCAGTATCATTGGAGTTTTCAAAAAATAGTAGACCAGTTTTTTGTCAGAACAGCAAGCTGCATGGTAGAAGCAGGATTAAGAGGAAGATGATAAAAAGCCTAAGATATATCCAGGGACATTACGGGCATGTCCATGAGCAAGATCTGTCCAAGTTCATGGTGTTGATGTGCACAACTCTCCCCCTAATGAATGGATTTCCAGCTCTTCCTCCAGCTGTGTGAGTTTGGCTTGAGTTTTGAGGTTCCAGCCTGTCTGGTGAAAAGATTGTTTCAATGGTTGGGGCATCTCTTTCTCTGTACTGGGAAGGAGTGGCCAACCACTTTCTTACTTTAGCCATGTATTCAGCAACCTTACTTTCCCCTCAAAGTAAAGACTGAATTAGTGCCACCACATGAATTACAGGTTGCAAGATAAATTCCAATTTTATTTTCAATCAGTAAGATAGGAATGACTTCTCTTGTATTTTCTCTCATGGTTTCAAAAAATTTGTCAGGATCTCCTTAATTTTCATAAAAATATATATACCCAGCTGGCTTTGCCTTTTGTGAAAATTGTACAAGTATACAAAACCCCATAAAATTAGTTTCAATAGCAAGATGCTTATTTCCTGAATCTCTTTCCAAGTAAGAGTCTAATGTATTGTCAGCAAAAGTGAGGTATTCAGGTACTGGCAGAAAGAAATCCTCGGGCAGACTGAACATTCTGAAGAGCTATTCTAACTGTAGGATCCATATGAAGAGAATCAGTACAAATTGTTTCATTAAGACAGAGAGGAAGCACGATGAGAAAGCAACAGCAAAAAACGATGTAATATATACACCTTTTTAATAAGCTTGAGATCTCAACTTTTGGAGAACAGAGATTTGCCTCTGAGCCGAGAAAGTGGCTGAAATGTGAAGTTTGAAGTGTGCTGTTAGCAGAAGCTTCCTAAACACTGGTTGATCAAGACACAGTTGGGAGGCCCATCACTTGCTCTAATCACTTCACTGTGTTTCTTAAATTGCCCCTTTCAGGTGGGCAGAGGACCATCCTTTCACAGGGATGCAGTTTTAGCATGGCACGGGACACGAGTTATTGCAAAAGTAAAAGGCACATGGAGCAGCAGTAATGATAACTAGCACATGTGCATTGAACAGTATGTGCAGCCTGGGAACAACAGCAGATTGCAGTGGAAAGCTGACCTTAAATCTCAAAGCTCTAACAAATGCTAAAGGAATAAGAATGGCCACATGGAGGAAAAAACTTGAAACAGTTTAGGGTTTTTGTAATGCAAACAGTTAATGAATGAAACAAGAAATGGAATCAGTGTCCTACAAGTAGTTCCATTTTGAAAAAGTAATAACAAGTTCTTTGTTTCCAACATTTTTGTGAAAAAACAAGTTACTACTAGGTCAGTTTTGAAATGTCACTCAACCTAATAACTCATCAGCAATTATTTCTGTTTCACAGGTGTTTGACAGGCTTGGTTTGAGTTAGAGGAACAGTAGAGATTCAAACTAGGCCCAAAAATACTTCTTTGCTATTGAAAAAACCTGCACAGATAAAGAACTTGTACTGTTAGAAATAAAACTATGTATGAAATCAGATAATAGCAATAACTCACTACCTAAAAAGGTTATGCAACAGATCAACAGTGCATACTGAATACAATATTAAAACCAGGATATACTAACCTTGAGATTGGAAAGGCAGTTGTTGAGGAAAATATGCCATCTGTTTAAGAAGAACTGCTTCTGACTGACACAAAGTAGGCATGTCACCAAGGGGTACAAAGCCTAAGCGGGAAATGGACGTCGATACAGTGTTATTTGCATGTCTACACAACACAAATCTAACTTAATAGAGCTACTGTAAACTTGAAGTTCTAACTCCTCCATTTCATGCAATACAGGTTAGCCAACATAAACACATTTCTAAGTAGTACTATTTAAAAGGAGCTTTCTCCAAAGCTGTTACATACACATTTCACAGATGAACTAAAACCAACCAAATGTGTACTCACAGCAGTGTAAGATAGGGTACAGTATTACAGACTCTAGGGCTAAGTTCTGTCAGTTTACTGAGAAATAAAAGCATGCAAATAACTAAACTTTATTATTATAACAACAGAACCCACAGAGATTGTTGGAACTTGTGAATCAGATTACTATTGCTCCTCAAAATCTGCAGACACAGCACTTACTGAGAGACACGTCAAACACCCTAAAGAATTGTGTTAAAATACAGGGAATGTCTAGATCTGCTGGGAGTTACAGCTTGTGAAGAAAAAAATAGAAAAGAAGTGAAGAACACAGAAGTTGAAATACTGGAACCCACTCTCTTTGTCAACACTTACTTTAACACTTCTAAATGTTACACTAAAAAATAAGGTAAAATGCACCTAATAATTTTGAAACTGACTCTGCTATTTCAAGAAGACTAAGGTTTCAGTTGTAATGCTAATAAACCCAGTCAGGACTTAAAAGGTGTTACGCAAAAAAAAGTAATGTTCACTTTAAGAATTATTCTAAAAATTATCTCTAAATTCTAACTTCAGTCACAGCTTGAAGTATAAACACATCATAAATCTCAGCTTCTGTTCCAGTAACGTAACATAAACTACCTATAGCTAGGTTAATTTCTTGTTCAAATGGCAAATGTACAATAATTTTTATTTTATAATCTTCATCTCCAAAATACATATGGGACAGGATAACTGAAGTCTTCTCATAGAAGACTTTCTTACTATACAGTTAAGTACATGATTGGATCACAGAGTTTAGTAACATTTCAAGGGTGTTACAACCCATCCTAAAGAAGATCCCTAGGAGGGAAGATAAACCATCTCCTGGAATTCCTAATTCTCTCCATTTACTACCAAGAGAACCTTAATGACTAACTCATATGAAGTACTTTTAGAAAATGAAGCAAGTTGAATCCCCCCATCCTGTCTGTACAGTGAGTGCATGGATTCACCAAATACTGATCTTGGTCCAGTTCAGACTTTAAGTAGTGTGCTTTCTTCCTGGAAGCCTGGAAATATGCACTGCAGCTATTTTTGTCAACTGTTTGCCTTTCCCCTCCTCCTCCTCCTTGCAATGTTTGTATATCTAATCACACCCTCACAAGAATCTATTCTATTTTGTCACTTTTAACTATGTAGCCTCCAGTGTGGTATGCATAGACAAGCAATCAAATGCAAAGGCCCAGCTGTGCAATCGTTTCTCAAGAATGTAGTATTGACTTTGGCAAGCATGGCCACAGTTTGGGAAGTTCTATTTAATGTAAAAACTGTACGGAAAAGCTCTACCCTGCTGCAGTTCCAACAATGTTTTATTAACTCGGTAGAGTGGAACAGAGCCACACAAAAGCAAGCAGAGTGAAATCAGAAATCCATCTCAAGCCTCCCACTAATTCAAACTGGATCAGGACTGTGCCCCAGGGGATGCTCTGACTGTCCCCTGGGAATGCTGTAACAGGCAGAGAGCTCAAGCGCACTCCTGCAGTCCTCCCAGCAGTTTTGCTAGTGCCAGTGACCAGCATTTGTCGAAAGAACTGGAAACAGGGTAGTCTTTTTGACTTTCCCCTAGAATGAGGGAGGACAAATGACAAACTTTCTTTACTTAAAAGGTCCAAGACTTCAAAATGAATTAGCTAATGCCACAGCGCTGACGGGCGCTGACCCAGTTGGAGACACAGACTGCTTAAGGCAGCCAGCATCAAACTGACTCAGATCCTCTTTTAATTCAGATCAACTCATGATTCCAAAAATATACTGCAGTGCCACTGTTCATCTCACACGAAAAAAAATGAAATAGGGAGCTACACAGTAGCCAAGTTATGGATTTAAAAGGGCATGTGTTATACATTTTTTCCTTCCTACAATGTATTATTTAAGCCCCGTGAGAGTTGTTCCCACATGCCTCATTTGTTCTCGCTTGACAAGAAGTGAACTCTATTCTTTCTCCTCTTCTCCTAATGTTTACACATAACAACTATGAGAAAAACTAGCCATTTAATAATCACAGAACCAGAAGCTGCAACATCTTTGGTTCAGACTAATTTAATCATATTATGAGTAAAATAAGTAGAGTTATTTTTTTGAGACACAGTAATCTTCCTTGCAAGTAGAAATTTATTGGTTATAGCCAAATGCAGATAAAACATTTTGCAATTTCCCAAGAGTCTTGCTCAGAAATTTTTGTGACAAAGAATTTTAACCTCTGGTTCTTACGGTTACTAACCAATGAGTGTTTCTTTCGTGATGAAAGTTCAAGCGTTGTATCATACAGGCTTTCAACAAAATTCCTCAGACAAGGGACATTCACTTCATTTTTAACAGCCTGAAAGAAAATTTCATGTTAGTAAAACACTATTTCCCAATCTGTTTTATCTAATTTTAAAAAATTTTGCAAACAAGATCAAAAATAAACTCACAGCAGCTACGGGGACAAGAATTTCAACAAACAGTCCTGCCAGTGCATGCTTGATGTCTTTGTCTTTAACTTCAAGGAAATAATGTGCACATTCCTAAATAAAAAAAAAACAAAAACCAACAAAAAAACAAAACAAGAAAACATCAATTGCATATCAGCTGGAATAAAGACCTCTCAACGTTCACTGAATGCACATCACATGTCAGTGACTATTTTTATCCTGCAAATCCCACTGAAAACATTTGCCTCTTAACTTCTAAATCTGCATTTTGCAGCAAGCACAAAGCAGGACATAAGTCAAGATCAAGGAGCTGTTACTCTAATCTAGGAAGTCTCCACAGACTCCAGCTGTGCCTGGTGGTGTTTTGGATTAGAAATGGAGTTGGACTCAGGGACAGACCTCATGCCTTCCCTTGGTGTATCTTCAGGAGCAAAACTAATTGTCAACATGGACTGCTTTGCACAATGCTTTGAGAGGCCAGAAAAGGAATGTAATTCTCTGGTAAGATACACAGGGCAATGAACAATCTTATTGTAAATATTTTTGGATGAATTTCATTGCTAGGATTCATTGCATATTGAAGGTCAATAAGGAATTGTGCTACGTGAGGACAATTTCCAGCCTGCAACTGGGGATTAAGAAAAAAATAAAAGCAGACAATCCTAAAGATGCAGCGAACTACTCTCCAGACAGCTGTGCTGCTCAGGAAGTGAGGGAGGGGAGATAAGCATCCACCCACTCGTGTGTACAACTCTGAGGATGACAAATCCTATTGCCCCAGTTACTTTTTCTCCAGGTTCAAGGCCCAAACAGCCCCTAACTGCTCCTGGAGATCACTCCTGAAATTAGCTCAGCCCCTTTGAAAGAGTCTCGCCCTAATACAGCAGCACTGCTGTGACAGAGGTTTTAGATAAAGCACTGCAGAGAGAGACTCAAACAGACAAACTGTCCAAAGAGTTGAAATGTACTTCACCAAACTAAGCAAACAAGATTTTCCTACATGCACAGTGCATCTTATGATGCAGAGTAGTAAATATAAGAATTCATTTAGTACTGAGATATTGTAGCAGGGGAAGATAGAGATCTAAATTTCAGTTTTACTATATAGGAGTTTTACCACAGATTTTGATAGTAGTGAACACTGGATAAAGCTGAGCCACAACCCCATTCACTCATCAATTCTAGTGCACTGAACACACATTACTTTGGTATTTTGCCAGCTCTGGATAACTTAAACTAAGTTGATACATACTATTATGTGTCTACATAATTAAGAGGAAGGTAAGAAGAAAAATTACCTGTTTCTGTGTTGTTAACTATGTCTTAAATATGCTATTAAAAATGGTTTAGAATATACTGTAAAACTGAAATAGAATGCTCTTCCTGTTCAGGACTTAAAAGAAAAATCTCAATGTGTCTGTATGCCTGTATATTTGCATTCCAATGCCAAATCCTTACTTGTGGGCATCTAACATCGATTTTTTTTCTCCATTTACACCATCGATACACTAACCTTTACATGGAGGTTTATAGAAAACATTTATTTTACTGGATGAGTGGCTACAAACCATGTAACTATGTGGGTGATCCCAAAAAACCCCAGGGGAATAGAAAGATTAAGCTAAAGAAACTTGCTGGTGGGAACAAAACCAATTGTACATTACCAGCAAGAATATTGAAACATGTAATAATTTCTTGCCTTTTACAAAATGATGTAATCTATTAATTTAAAACATTCATTGTAGTCAAACTATGCTTGGTACTAGTGGCTTTTAAACCAGGAGGTTACAGAATGCACTCTACAGCAAGCAGGGTGAAGGTGTGGCAGAAGGAGACACAGCCAAAGGAAATTCTATCCAGCTTTTGCTTCAATTGTCTGTCTCTTCCTTACTGTTTTCCTCCATTAGAAGTTTCTCTCTTCTCTGGCAACTGTGTCAGTACTGGAAGATTCACTTTAGAGCAGCTAGGCATGGACACAGGGCAAGGGACTGCTAGGAGATAGTGGGGTGGAAGGGCTGAGGTCTACAGAACAAACCTCTTCTAGCTGGAGGGTGACATGTAGGGACTAGAGGTATATGACTGATGGAAAGCTGGTATGGGACAACACACTCCAGAGATCAAGAGGACTGAGGGGCTCAGAACAAGCAGAAAGCAAGATTATGTGAAAATGCCATATGGAAAATCTCCTAGAATATTACATGGAAAATAAAGGCTAGCCCATTCAAAAAGGTCTGGGAAACCACAGCTACATACTTAAGAATTTTACCTGCATAAACTGAAGAGAAGCTTCAAAGTCCTCCACAGGGTACATCTTAATGCGAAAGAATTTCATTCCCATTATAAGACTGATAATGCTTTGAACTACGTACGGGCTTTGTTCTTTGTGCCGCAACTCTTTTAGCTCGGCCATAAACTTCTTCTTTACAGCAGGAAATCTATGAATTCAGATTGGTTAGTTCCAAAAAGTTCAAAATCAATGATTGAAATGTATTGTAAAGTATATAAATTTGGAAAAAACAAAAGAAGATAAAACTCAGGTTGTATAAAAGTACCATTTCACTCAGTATTTAAACCGATTTTTTAAATTTAGCTTTCTTTCACTTCTAATAAACTGAGAAAAAGTAGCATATAGCCTGATCTTAGTCCTCTTAGATAACTACCAAATTATTTTATTACCATGCACCTCTTTTACATAAGAGCTAACAATATCATTTAAATAACCTCTTTAAATGTTTTTCAAAAATCTGAGATAGCATCTTCCATCTTGCAAGTACACGCAATATTTTCAAAAGAAAATGTTTATATTATAACCCTGAAAATATTCATATAGGCAGATTGTCTCTTCAGTTTTTTCTTTTTTTTCCTAATAGTCATTACAGTAACACTTAAGCATCAACAACTACAATAACTTGGGGTAGAGGGCTCTGTGATCATTTTTGGTCTCCCCCACAAATCTATTGACGGTGTCTTTGGAGACACATTGTCCATAAAAATGATATATAGAAAGAGCATTCCACAGGACTTCCTGCCCTTTCTGAGACAAAATGGAAAGAATGTAATTATCACAGTAGGCACAGCATGTAACAACCTTTTGTTATCCCCTTTGATAGACAACCCAAGTGAACTGAAAGAAACAGGTTAGTAGGAAGATGTCCTTCATGTGACAGAAACATCTTAGCAAGGCCCTTCAAAACTTTGACAGTCAGCTTGAGGCTTTGGATCCAGATGCAGCTTCTCCTTTTGCATTTTACCCAGCCAATTTAGAGGCCCACGTAAGACCTTGGCTAAATTTATATGATTTCCAGAATCTCAAACTGTTTTAGCCACATCAAGCCGAACTGACTGATTTTGTAGAGCTGAGACTCACCCTCAGCAATACCAAAGTGTCAGGAGACAGACAGCACTACATCAGGGCAGTAAAATTCATCCTCTGCTTAGTTTGTGGTTTAAGTTTACGATGAAATGCTATACTGGGTACATAAGATCCTGAGTTTGACTGTCTTCAGATTCAAAATTTAAGATCTGACCCACAAAGTGGTTTATGTCATCTGTTCTAAGAAGGATGAAGGGTTCAGAAGCAGATCATTAAGTTCTGAGTTGAAATAGCTACATAGAGCCTTAATATTGTTGCTATGTAGGGGGATAGCCATTTATACATTTGCCCAGCTAAAGAAAAAATAGCATCTACAAAAAAAAAAACCTAGCTAAAATAGCTCCCTTCAGCCCTTTGGGCTTTCTACAGACGTCATTGCTGAGATAGGAAAAATAATGCTGCTGTAGTTGAGTTGAATTTATTCAGTATCACTGGGCTAGATGCAGAAAGCTTGCGATTCCCTAGAGGCCTATGTTCTAGAACATCTGGATAAATAGAAGGCCAATGAACTGGAATGACTTATTCCTACAGAATACTTAAATAAAGTGAGAAAACCAGAATATTCACATGCTAAACAAGTAGACTTTGTCATATTTATGGAGGAAATAATATAATGAATTTTGCTTACTTTGCTTGAGCTAGTACACCTATTACTTCTGCATACAAATCTGCAACAATGTGCATATTTCCAGTGTTAGGACCAAGGTACCTAGCAAGAGACAAGAAAGAATTCTCAGCTGAGAAAACATACTGTTTAAACCACAACTATTAAAAAATAAGAAAGTCTATCTTTTTCATAGAATTTTTGCATGAAAAAGAGCCTTACCCTTCTTTGTACTTAAAGTGCTTGAAAGCCAAGTTAATAACATCATTTACCAAACTGTCTATTACAGGATGAAGTGGAATCTGAAAACACAAAATAAAATATAACGAGTACACATATAATTCACTAGTGCTATTATTACTCATGGATATAAGCCATTCAAAAATATATCAGCTAAAAAACACATAGCTAAAAATTAGCTAAAATGAGCCAGCCGTTTAATGTTTATTCAGTTTTGAAGAGAAATACTTTATCTCCAAAGACTTGGCAATGTAAGGTCTGTATGAGGTCAGAATGCTATGTATCATACAGGTGCAAGAAAGGCAGCAATGAAGAAGCATGCAGGATTTACTTAATGTTTTTATTATAATCTTAAAGATGCAAACAGAATGAAGAATCCCAAAATTCGCTTGCATTGGTAATTTCCATCACTTATTAGTTAATGGATAAGTTAAGAACTCCTACCTGTTTCAAAACTTCTATTAATACTAAAGAAAAAATAAAATCAATAGCCAGATCTCTTCTCTCCATCAAATAGTCCCTCTGCTGTTCATCACTGCAAAATCAAACCAAGAAACACAGTATTTTGGAGAAGTGTCATAATTTGTATTATATACCTTCTTCAATTACACAAACACAGATATCAGTGAATTGTGTTCTACCCTTAAAACTGCAGTCCAGCATTTCAGAAAGTAAGTCAGTACTGTTATGCTCTTAAAATCTGAGATAAACAGACCAAATCTGACTTGTTACTGTGATGTTCTTTCAAATGCTTAAATATCACTTATTCATTTTCTCTCTCTTTTTTTTTCCAGTTAAAGATCCCCAACAATAAAAAACAAAACAAAACAAAACCAAGGAAACTTGTGGATTCCGTATTCTAACAAATGAATTTAATTTCAAATTCCTTGCTGATGACGCCATTTAGACCATTCTTAATTACACTCTAGAGACAAATATAACTTTGTGCCATCAAATTCATATTTAGACTTGTCATGAGTTTTGAAAAATGCCTTAAAATTACCAGTGGAGAATTTACAATCAAACTGTATTATTTCTGAAAAATTGTTCCAGTGTTAATTTTTTAAACTTGGCAAAACTTGTCAAACTTTTCAAAAACATTTCTTGTACAGAACAACACAGAGGAGGAATAAAAGACTGACAGCTTCCAATAAAAATATAAAAAAATACCTATTTGAATCAACTGATCAAAGTTTCAAAGTGTACCTAAAAGATAACGTATAATATACAGTACTTTTCTTTTTGTAAAATGAAACATTAAGGAAACAGTTCTGCAGTCCAGAAACATCTAACATGATTTCAGTGAGATTTTTGTGTAAATTCGGCACAATTCTTATAAACATTGAGAGTTTTAGTGATTTCAAATATACTTATGTGTTTGTAATAAAACAGGCATTTAAGAATACAACTTGATCAGTGATGAAGCAAGTTATTTGCATTTTGGTTACCTTTGGTTTTACATTAACTGGAGAAAGGACTTGTTATACATACTTTCTGTAACACTCCCAATCCACAGAGTGGTCTTGTTTCACTGCTAAACTGACTTTCTACTAAATTTTGGGTGGAGTTCCCAAAGACAGCTGTTTATGAACAGGTAGTCGTGGAACAAGTTGAGAAAAAGAAGCAATTCAAGGCAAGGATTCATCTCACCCTAAACCAGACATCTAATTAATGAACTGTGACTTCATTCTGCTTACTTGTACTGACATAAAGAGTCTAATTCAGGTTCATTTCTACCTTGGTATCCAAACCTAGCCCCTACCCCTTTGTTCCAGCAACTACAGCCTTTTGTAGTTACTGTGTTATAATATAACCCCAATGTGAAGAATTTCCTATGCATTTCTGAACACCAGGTCTGACAGTGTTGATTCTCCTGCTGTTTTACTGAAGTGCGTAAATGTAGTATTGAACTATCCAGAAAAACTCAAAGTTTGGAGAATATAGTTGAACAATACTGCAATATAACCAAGATCAGTCTGATGCATTATCACTGAGAAACTACTATCATTATTTTTGTGTGCTTGGTACTTTTAAGAGGTATGTTGCTAAAAGTCTCTGACTGATTCTCAAGTTTTCGGATTGAGGGTAGGTATATGTGAATTTTTTATGTGTAAGCAGAACGCTACATAAGAAACATTCTTCCAAGTGGCACAGAATGACTGCCCAATCACTTGAGTAAATAAAGTTTATACAAACTGGTATTTAAATGACATGAAAGCACCCAAAACATCAGTAAGACAATTACAACAGTACTTTTATGTTTGAACTTTGAGGAGCATAACATGGAAGACACAGTTATTCCATCCATTAAGAAGCCAAGAGAAAAGAAGAAGCAGAAAAAAGACACAACTTTCAAGCAACTATGTCACAAAAGCTGGTGGGTGAAATGTAACACAGTTTACCTTAGAATTTATAAATTATGCATATTCAAAATCATACCTTTTGGATTTAGTGCTAGTTCTTGGTCTGTACTCATGGGATTCATCTTCTATGCCATTCTGCCTTTTATACCAATCAAACAAAGTGCGCAGGATAGAGGGTAGACAATATTCTGAAAGTGAGCTCATTGAGCTGATAACCTATTGGGAAAATACAATGAATCAACAAATTAAATGCTGTTCAGGTTTTCTCTCCTCCTTTAAAGAAGTACCAATTCAACTGCCCTCTCTTGTTTTCATCCATTTTTTGAGAACAATGGTACAAGCAGTGACTGCAGATTCTGCGTTTCCTGTCTTAAAAATAGCATGGACATGGCACATAGGAACATGGTTCAGTGTTTAGACTTGGCAGTGTTGGGTTTGTGGTCTAACTTGATCTCAAAGATATTTTCCAACCTAAATGAATCTATGATTCTATAAAACATAAAAATAAATGCAACAGTGGAGTGTATGTTGATAGAGTCTTTATATTGATGATATTAAAATCATGTATAACATTTTTCAACATACCAGAAAATCATTTAGTTCTTCAAACAAAGGTTATTTTGATTTTTACACAGCGTTGATTTGAGTTCAAACAGATTGCATGGAAAGAAAAAGTGATGAATCAAAGGTACTATCTTCATGAGTTATATCTGACTGCTGGACGACCCCCCCTGAAACTCAGAATATATTGAGAAAGACCGCAAGTTCTTCAATAATTTTAATCAACTGACCATACTCTTAGCCTCACACACCTGAGAACTTAGGGAAAAAAATCCCTGAAAACTTCTCTTTTATATATAGGAAAATGTTTAGAGTTTCTTGTGTCTTTGTGGGCATAAATAAACAAGGATAGTTTAGAATTACTACTTAGAGGTTGCTGATTAAACAGCTCTCGTGGCATACTGGATAAGAAGATTACTGCTCACTCAGTATTAACTATGCCACCAATTACAGAAATGTTACTGAGCATGTTGGACTGAACTGTGATTTAAACATCCTATTACAGGAAACAAAAGCTACAAAACATGAAAAGATAAAAAAATAGGGTGAAAAAACCCCCATTATTATACAAGAGGATAATCCATGTATTGCAACTGAATGTTCAGAGCTACAGCATCTGTGAACATTCCAAGAAAATAAAAACAGCTGTTTAAAATAGGGAAGAAATTTTTGAAGATTTAAAAATCTGAGGATTTTTAACCACCTCAGGATCATGCAGGGCTTGATCCTGCAAAGTGCTGAGTATCAGGAGTGAAGAGCTGAAGTGTGTACTACATGCCAAGTACCCTGATTATGTAATTAACTGTCAGGTTTATCCACCTGCTTAAACCAGCACATTTCAATGCTTGTGGAAAAACAATGCAGTTCAATGTCACATGTTACACCAAACTTGTGTGAATGCTGCGACTAAGAGCAAAATTGGCAGACCAAGCATTCCCAAATATTACTACAGCCTTAACTGAGAACTTTTGTGGATGACAGTCTAGATGAGTAACTGCAAATTTCTTTTGTAGTTTTTCAGCCTCAGGATTTAACTAATTCACAGTGACGTTGTAGACTAAATTTAATGAGACACTTTGAGGATGAAGTATTATTACTCAGGTACTATGGCCTAAAATTAAACATGCTGCATTAGAAAGATGTAACAACTGTCCTTGCTAAATTAAAAGTAGTATTTTTTTTTCCATAAAAGTAATATTTTTGGAAAACTTTCAATCGAGTCTTTGCAATAGATTTTATTACCTGAAACATGAAATAGATTGCTGTGGAAGATACCACAAAGCAACTGCTTGCAGCAGTGACAAGAGGCCTTTCATAAAGAATTGCTATAGGACTTCAGGCTCAATTATACCAAAGCCTTCTAGTGTTGAGGTTTCAGATAAATAGTCAGAAAAAATCAATCAGCTGGTGTCAGGGCAAACTATGCACTACCGACTCACTTCTATACCGTTTTCAGAATTTTTTTATGAAGTTAGCACAATACTGCTTGTTAATGATGAAATACAATGAAAATGGGTTTCCTAGGGAAGACCAGAAAAGAGTCATAAAATGATAGAATTACAGAAAGGCTTGGGTTGGAAGGGACCTTAAAGGTCATCTAGTTTCAACCTCCCTAACATTGGCAGGGCCACCTTCCACTAGACCAGGCTGATCAAAACCTCAACCAAGCTGGCTTTGAACACTTCCAGGGATGGGACATTCACAGCTTCTCTGGGCAACCTGCTCCAGCCTCACAGTAAAACATATCTTCCTTCTCGTTAGTAAAAATTGACCCTCTTTTAGTTTAAAACCCTTAGCCGTTGTCTTATGTCCACGGACCCTACTAGAAGTCTGTCCTCAAACAGACCTTAATAACTTTTCAGAAATCTCAGTATCTAACTACAAATGAAAAGTTGTTTCAATCAGGTCTTCCTGCATGTTCACTGACATACTTAACATAGCTGTTCTCTAAATCCCATCTATACAATTTCCCCAGAAAAAGTCCAACTAATTCCTGTTAAATCTTCTCATGCCATACTTTTTCGGCTGAATTTACAGTGTCTGTCTTCATTTGGGATAAAAGGTCAATATAGCTTTTTTTTCCCCTTCTATATTTTTTTTTTAATCTTTCTGTCATTGCACTTTTAAGACAGGAAGGAAGGGTGGACTGGGAAAAGACCTGGCTCTCAGGGAACAGGAAGGGAGGGAAGTCTAGCCAGCATGCCGGTTACTCAACCCTTTCATTTACTGGAAGTAAGTCCAGGAGTGAGATGAATTCTAGCTCTGTGCTGCTCCTGAAAGGGAGTGCACAGATGTACAAATATGTCCTTGTTGGACAAATGATCATATTCTTCCATCATAAATGAACTACCTACTGTACAGCTTAAGGATAAGAAAGCTGCACAAGTAGGGAACTGTTTAAAACCTGTGTTCACAGAGCATTAAATATACTTTATGTAAATGCTTAATATTTATTTTGGATTAAAATGCAAGAATGAATTTAATGAAATTCTGCTCAGACAGCTCACTACAACTTATATACATTCATAAAAGTCTTGTTATATTGTCAAAAGTCAAATATAAGAAATGTTTCCACTAACAGCAAATTGATATGATTACCTTTTTATTTCACTAATGAATTTATATGTGGTTTAATACCAAATATATTCAAAACTGCACCCCATTTCCAACAGAATCATTATTTTTTTTGTCCCAGCATTCTTTTTCTATACCACATATGTCAATATGTATGTTGAATGGGATTTTTATTGCCATTTTAATAAAGCAGAATTGCAGTACTTCATTTTTGCACACTTTTGGTTTATTTCTTGTGACTGTTTTTTTTTGCACTGTGTCTGCATATTTTATCTTCAAATTGTTGTCGTACAGATTCTAAATAATGGACAAGTAAGGTTTCACATTTTCTATCAATGCTGCTGAATGCATTTATGATTGTGGAAGTCTCCTTTCATTCACATCTTTGTCCTAAGCATTTTTTGCACCATGCTGTGAAGTTAAATCTCCCTGGAAATGGTTAAAACTGATAACTATTCAAGTTGAAATCACTGTTTTTCATTAATGGCCTTGGCCTTGTGAGACAAAAAAAAAAGCAAGCAGGACTTTTTTAGTACTATAATTTTTGTGGATGGGTAATTTCAGCTAGCATGCTTATACACTACCAATGTTTATAGCTATTTTACTGCCAGCATAACAGTTTACATGAAAATGCATTTATTTTTAGTGGGCAGCAA
Source organism: Aegithalos caudatus (assembly GCA_013389925.1). Classification (NCBI taxonomy): domain Eukaryota; kingdom Metazoa; phylum Chordata; class Aves; order Passeriformes; family Aegithalidae; genus Aegithalos; species Aegithalos caudatus. The sequence goes on along the minus strand of WEIU01005606.1, from coordinate 251,380 downwards.
GTTCAATTGAGAAGGTGTTACGTTTAATTTTGCCTTCAGATGTACTTCTTTATACACTGCTTCAACCCAAACCTCTGACCGGGAGCCAAAGGTTATTTTATGAGCTCATGACCACCATTTCTTATTCTCTACCCTGTGCTTTTTGCTGGTGACAAAGGACAATGTGTACAACTCAGGGAAAGGGAAAACACAAAAGCGGACAACCGCAGTGCTACTGCAATGACAACGATATCAGTATTATGTAACTACCTCTAAAAAATAATATTGGACAAGAATCATTATCAGCATATCATTAATCATGTTTAGGCTGTTATGAAAAAGGACACTTTATCATTAGTGACACTTTATCATGCTGCTCAGTGCCTTCTTTCTATCTTTCTTATGTTTTCCACTTTTTATTATTGTTATTATTCATTTTAGTTTCCTTTACCTTGGGTGATTTATCTTTTGTTTTCATCTCCTGAAAGTATATAAAAGATTAAATGATTTTGCTTTCCCATCTGTAGTGTCCAATCTAGTGCACATCTAAGAAGAGAGGAGCAGAACAAGAATAAGCTTTTGTGCAGTTTATGCTGAAACTTCTGCAATAGCCACCTCGGACAGATAGCTACATATGAAAACTAAGCCTTCCTGTTAAATTTTCATTTCCATGGCCAAAACATTACATTCATTTTGTGTTTTAATATGGAAAGCAGCCTGTAGCTCAGTCCAGGATTACACAGTGCCCTTCTTCTGCCTCCAGTGTTGTCAGTTCATGGAACATTTATACACCGTTGTAAGAACAAACGATACATTAGTAGAGGCTGAGAAAAGAGTAATAAAAATGTTTCCTTAGGTAAGGATAACCCTCTTGGAGAATTATGGGTTTTTGTTAGCTTTTGATCTTTTCATGTACTGCAACTTTATGGCTTCCTGTAATAGGAAGTTTAAGTCATAGTTCACTAGTACAATGTTTAATAACATTTCTGTAACTGGGGACACAGAGCATGCTAATACTGGAGCTGTGATGTTTTTTGCCAATAGGCAACTAGAGTCGTCTAATCAAGGACTTTCAAAATGTGATTTCAAATATACCATGAAAATATTTAAAACCATATGAAGAAACCTACATAATTTCCTGTATATATTTTCTTTATACACATGCCCACCTAGAAAGGAAAACACAGTCAGTGTAAGGAATGCAGTTTGTTGGGCCAATGGTGAGACATTCGGCAAGTCAGGATAAGTATCATCACTTCATACATTGCTCAAGATATTATTTGTTTGAGGAGGGTGATGCAACTGGCAGCCAGACAGGCTGTCTGCCTAACAGGAGACACTGACTACACCTATGTGGAGAGAAACAGCCCTGGCCCAGTCAGGTTTCCACACTGGGATGCATCACCACCATCACAACATTAAAGATTGGGCAGGAAAAAGTGCTGGTTCTCCAGGAGCCAGAGAAAGAACTATTCAGGGGTAGTAAGCAAACATCTCAAATGGTTTGGGGGGTTCAATGCTAAACTTGATGCTGATTATTTTGGGGAGCTGAAGTGCCATTCTGCTCACTGTTACATTACTTTTTGGGTTGTTTTTTTTCCACCTCTAAAGATGACTTGTAAAAAGCAAGTTTGAAATCAGGTCATGCCTTATTTTTGTTTCTTTTTAATCTACCATTAAAAGATTGAGCTCAGACATTTTAAAGTAACTAGTGACCTACTCACTTCAACATTATTTATCAATTTCACTCAAATTGAATAGAGATAATTTTGATTATATCAAAAGAAAGAAAATTAGATTCCTTTGGCAGTCTGCACTTATATGCCCTAAAACTGAAAGTAAAAATTATTCGATACTCCTTGAAGAAATTTGTTCATGAGGATTGTTCCTCTTTCCCCCCTTCATTTCTGTAGTAAAAATATCAAGAATATCATGGCTGGCCTTTTTTGTTTGTGCTAGATGACTTTATGGGTTTCAGAAATAAACACCAAAGCTTTCTGCGCCCTAACTGGAAAAGTGAAGTAAGGGATTACCAACTTGGTCTCCCTTCATCCCATAGATTCTTTCAATATTTGAGTTAACTTCAAAAATAAAACTTGAGTGGTTTCACTTAAAAGCACATGCCTTCTTACTTGGGTTTTGGTACCACGTCATATCATGATCTTCAGAGCTTTCCAGACAGACCACACCTTCATTTTATTATCCATACTTTCCCAAGAACTTTAGACTTCTAACATGTTACCATTTGAAAAACAGCTTTATAATGCAGTGTTCTCACATAATCTAGTGAGTGAAACATGCCAGGCAAAGAAAGACTTTTTGCTCTGTCTTCCTGTCTCTACTCTGTATTGTATTGTATCAAATCTGTATTGTGCACTACAAAGTTTGGAATGCAAACTATTTGAATACAATTAAAACCATTCTATGATTGTATGGATTTAGCTGAACTAAAATCATTTTGGTAAGTATGAACCATGTCTTTGAATATGGGCTCATGGGCTAGGTTCAGGTCCTGCCTGCTGATCACAGGCCTACATCAATCCCAGGAGCACCAGAACAGCTCAAAATGATAATGCTATTTAAGTAGAAAAGAATGTTAAAACTGAAAAGGGAAACATTGCCAGTAACCTGGCCTGAGGCTGACAAATTCTGAAAATTTCAGCTTAAATAGCTTGTTTTAAAAATTTCAAGCAACTGAAAGCAAGGTTTTCTGACAAGACATCTAAGTCAATCTCACCACTGTACTTTTCTATCAACTCTGCACATAGGTAGGACTTCAGATATGTAGACAGAAAGACGTATGAATGTCATTACCTCAGTGTTTGGTCTGCATCTGTTTTTTGGTTTTTTTTTATTTCTCCTGCCTGCATTTAGAGGAAATTGCTACAGCAGTAAACACACAGTTGTTTCACTCTAGGAAGCTTTTGCTGTTGTCATTAAATGATCTTGACTTAATTACTCAATTTTCTGTCTACTTACCAATAACTACGAGAAGTATCAGTCTTCCAATTCTTCCTTTTAAAGGGCCAAAATTTGCTAAACCATAAATATTTAATCAAATCGCAGCCACCCATTATGAGTTTGCCTAATGCCCTGCAGGAACAGTATCACAAGGTTTGCATCTGGGTGGCTTAATTTGTTTTACTTTCCCATTTGAGTATAACATTCTTCCCACAGGAAGGAAAAGAATATGTATATAAAATTAAGGTCAGAATACCACAAAGAATTTCATGAGACAGGTAGGGAGTACTCAGAAAGAACCTCCTTTAGCCTACAGTGGCTGGTTTCCCTGCAGGGTCTCTGTGGTCAGTGACGCGGACAGGGATCTCCCAAGTATGAAGCAGAAGTCTCACCTCCTCTGTTCACCTCCTGCTCTGAGCAGCCCTCCAAGCAGGCTCTCTCTCCCCAAAAAGCAGCTACAGAACAATCTAGAGTCACTTTGTTAAGCTAAAAGTATAAAATGAACCTTAGTAAATGCCAATGAAGTCTCACAAGGCATCTTTTCTTCTGGCAAAATGTCTCAGAAAACTTAATAAATGTTCAGCTGAGGCTCTAAAGTTGTACTTATAACTCTCCTCTCCCAAAGTCAATCAGTATGGTGCCTGCATCTTACGAGATTGGTCATGATTTCCTTTTGAATTGTTGCTGTTGCTGCTGCTTCTGCTTTGTCTTTCTGTCCTGTGCTTCTGGTCTGCTGGCAGCACAGTGGTGTGGGCAGATGTGGAGCCAGCAGTAACGGTGACAACAATGGCATACCTAGAGTTTATCATTCCTCTTTTTGGGGAGTGAGATTTGCCAGTTTTGGCATCCTTTATGTAACTGAAACTCTTTAGAACCTATCATCCTTTATTTGAAAATAGGTTATTCTAAATGTTGCTGACAAAGAGAAAGACGTCTGACAAAAATAAATTGCTTTATATAATCAATTAGAAGAGTGTATATTGCTGTTGGTTTTATTTTTATACTTGTCCTATTTCACTTACATAATAAATTAATGACAGATATAATTTTAATTTTATTAATCATAATTTTATTGTTCTGCTAATCAAAATCAGACCAACTAGATAAACTCTACTTATTTTTAAATATTTTTCACTGATCACCATTTTCCCAATAATTATCTACCTTGTCATGTACAGGCATTTATCCTGACAATTGAGCTTACACTTCATTTTAAACACAGCAGGTTGGCTGAGCCTGTTTGAAGTGCAACACACACGTAAGTCATGCTGAAGAGGCAAACTACACAGCTACAGAGGCAAACTAGATTTATGAGACTGATACCAACAACCATGATTCTATAGGCCCTCATATTAACTATAAAAAAACCTCATAAAAGAAAAATTGGGGGCCACACACCTGTTTCAAAAAGAATGTAATCTGAAAAAGATACTAATTTTGCTTCAAGATCCCCATCAGAGGAAACAGACAAGAAAAAGTACATGTGCTAATAGACTATAAAAAGTAACAAGTTCTATGGCAAAAAATATTGACCTTGGAAACAGGAAAAATTCTTCCAATTTATATCCAAGAATGGTTAGGCAACCACTTATCATTCTACCAAAGCACATCAAGAAATATTACTTCTGCAGTATGCAACAACAGTATAAGGACACTAGAATGCCTTCCAATGCACTCCTCTTGTAGCCTGAGGAATGGAAATAATGTAATTTCTTACTTGATCAAACTGGGGATCTTCTCCTCGTTGCAGAGATTTGGTCAGTGGCTTCTCCTGAAAGAAAATATATTAAATATGTGTTACTTAAGATCAGTACTATCACATTCTACAATTATTGTTCTGTTAGATTTTTCACTCACAATAATGTGACTCCTGATCTGATCATGGAGATACCAGGATAAATGTTGCATATGCAAAGGAGGCCTCTGCATATGTATCAGCCAATACTGACAGAGTGTCTTGAGTGATTTTGGTGTCTTTTCAGAGAAGGATTGGCCATTCATTACATCTGAGTTTGTGCTCACACCCATGATAAATTATTTCAACATCCTAAAAGGTACCTAGTGTTTCCTCTAATACCTAATCAAGAGGTTCAGTTTATGAGGAGACTCAGAGGTGACCTTATAACTCTCTACAGCTGCCTGAAAGGTTATTGTAGCCAGGTGGGGTTGGTCTTCTTCTCCAGACAGCAACTGACAGAACAAGAGGATGCCGTCTTAAGCTGTGCCAAGGGAGATACAGGTTCGATTACAGGAAAAAGTCCTTTTCTAAAATAGTGATAAAGTATTGGAATGGTCTGCCTGGGGAGGTGGTGGAGCCAACATCCCTGGATGTGTTTAAAAAAAGACTGGATGTGGCACCTGGTGCCATGGTTTAGTTGAGGTGTTAGGGCTGGGTTGGACTTGATGATCTCTTCCAACCTAGTGATTGTTACATGGTGTACCTACTTGTTATAAAACCACCAGGAAATACAAACGTGTCCATAGATACAATGCATCATGCATGGCAAATTGAAAGAAAGGTCATCTTAGAAGGTTCAAAGACCCTAGAGTCCATTTTTAAGCAAGACAGTTGTGGGGGAAATTATTACTAAAACATTAAACAAGGTATTTTCGGAATGGAAGCAAAATTTCAGGCTATATTCTCAGAGAAAGTGGTAAAGCCAAGGAGAACTGCCCAACTCACAGAAACCATGTGTGAACATCTCTTCATCTGCATGGCTTCTTTGTCAAGCAGGCTGAACTACTGAGACATGGAGAAGTACACAGGCCAATAGTCTATATGCATGCAACAGTATACAAAACATGAATCTCCTACACCACAATGAAAATAAACAACACATGAGGGCAGATGACAATCTGAAAAACACATCACTTGTCATCATCACATTTCTGCTGTGAATTACACTACTGTTTCTGGTGTCTGCAATGTGCCAGTGCCTTATTCTTCCATAAATCATGACTCTTTCTTCTCCTACAGCTGCAAGACTGGGGCTCTCCCACCAGCTCAGAATGAGATTTTGTGTTCAGCTTTCAACAAACTGTTAGACTCATCAGCATCTGTTAATGTAGCAGGCAAAATACCACTCCTGCCAGAGGATATTAGATATAAAATAAAGCAATCTGTAAAGCTGATAAGGAAATGGAGAGACCTGAGTTGGACCAAAGATTTCTATTATTTAATGTATTTTTCAAAAGCAAATGCTGCCCAGTAAAATCTGCTGACTGATTTTGAAATTAATTATGCTGATCCACTTGTAATGCCAGCTGGCAAAGAGGCCAACTGTGGGGTGACTGCAGTATCCCCTGACTACCTACCAAATACAAAAATCAACAAAATGTTTTCTACTGAGTCACTGATTTACCCACAACAGCCATCAATATTTTTCGCTGTTTTCTCCAATATCTAAAGCGACTCCTCCAGGTTACATTATGGGCACAACAGCTATTAATTACAACTTTATGACAGATTATTGGTGCTGAACATCTACAGTAAAAAAACTTGTAACCCTGAGAAAAACACACCCCACCCACAGTCCTCCTCCTCCTCAATCAGTAAGTTGGTGCTACCCTGCCTAGTTTGTCTCACAGGAGGACAATACTTCTTTTGTCTATTGCTGCCCACTGAAAAGGACAGCAGATAAACTTACAAAAGTAGTGTTCAACTTATTTAAAAAGAAAAGGATTCTTAAGTTTTCATGGGTCCTGGAGAAATCAGGATTCTAAGAATTACTGCAGTTTAGGGAAAAAAAATGACCACCACTTTTTTTTTTTTTTTTTTTTTTTTTTTTTTTTTTTTTTCTTCTTCTTCTTTTTAGTTGTGAAATTTCTGATTCTGTTACAGAAGACTTGTGTTACCATAGAAAAACTTCTTAAGGTCTGTTTCAACGAAAAGGGCTTAAGCATGCAGAAGCTTTGTATCTCCATGACCAACACTGCAGTACTTGGCTTTCAGAGAGTAGTTTCAGGCAGAAATGAGGTGTGGGATTCCTCATCAAATGCTGTCCCTAAGGGGGGCGCAATTAACCAAGACAAACCATGCTCTGGGAACCCGAGTCAGGAATCACAATCCTGAAAATGTCCTCATCCCCTATAACCTATCTGGGTAAGCACACACACCTCCCAGATACTTTAGTTTCTGATGACGACGTTCCCCAGGGTCTGCACCCCTCCATTAAAGAAGATGCCTCCATCTGACAATGCAGTACAAGTCTTCAGGTCCCCTCCCACAGGCGCTACACCAGGGCTTCTCCAGCCATGGTGCACTCACCTAAAGAAACCATTCACAGGCCATGTAGCAGCCTTGGTCCCAGCAGAAGGCAGCTGGGATGGAGAACTGCCCGAAGCCGGGAGGGCTTCTGCTGCCGTAACTTCTCAATGTCTCCAGTTTAGGGCTTCAGTTGAAGCCTTTTCCCTCCCTTCATCCCATCCTGCACCTTCTGCTGTTCCCACTGTTCCCTTCCCCTCACACTCTTGCCAGGCAGCAGCTGCTGCTGCAGCTGTCTCTGCCACTTCGTCATGGCCCTGTTTGGGTTGCTGCTGCTGCTGCTGCTGCTTCCTTGACTCTTTCCAAGGACAGTGCTGCCACTTGCGCTGCCTGCAGCCACTGTGGCAGGACCCAACCTGACCCCACGGACACAAGAGTCTCTGCACACACCCTTCCAGTTCTAGGAGTGGGGTGCCTACTCCAGAGCCACTCATTCTATCCCTGCAGTGAATGGCAACAGCCATGTAAGTTTGTATGTGGGGTTTGGAGGTTTGAGAGAACTCAGCCTAGAAGTTATTACTACTTACTACTAATGCTGAGTGCTGAATAGATATAAAGAAGTGAATAAAGATGAAGTGCCAGATAGGAATGTCGGAGTTTGTTGTCTAAGCACTCCTAAAATATAAAAGCATGAATATATTCATGATAAGAGTACAACTGACCATGCCAGGGAGACATTACTGAGTAAACTCAACCTCAACTCAATTGTATGCAGGTACTTCAAGCGTCCTTTGAAAACAGCAATTTTTCTTAATGCAATAAATAATTTCTTTTCACCTGCTGTAAATAACTTGCCTATTCTATTTTTTTAGTTCTAATATCCATACAAATCCTTCCATTTCATTTTATGCAGTATTTTCAACATTGTTGCTATGGAAGGTACTATATAAAATATATTTATACTCATGTTAGGTGTCTTTACTGCATACCACAGGTTCAGGACTTGCAAAGAAAGGTTAAAATGCGTAATAATATGAAACTGTCTCTGGGCAACAGATTCCATGGTAGTCTATTTACCCTGGAGACACACTTAATTAGTTTTCAAAAAAATCCTAAAACTGTTTTCTAGCTTCATGGTATAATTTTACTTCAATTTATTTCCTTGCCCACCCAACTCAGGAATGGCAAAGAGGCCTTTTTATATAATAAGTTGACTTATTTGAATCTTTGTCAATATACTACCTTCTACAGAAATGTCTTCCAAATCTTAGATGAATAGTTTGGCTGAATTTGGAGGCAAAGCCTACAACCACAAAATACGAGTAAAGAATGTTTTGATTAATATGGATGGCTCCATAGCTTACTGAACTACCAAAAAACATCAGAAAATTTCTAAAGAATGGATTCCCAATAATAACATTTCCATTTTTAATCACCAAACTAAACATCCTTATTTATTGTTTGAAGTGCTGCCTTCAATTGCGTACTCTGTATTTGTTCACGCTGGAAACTCCCATGATATAAACACGTTAGAGATAAGCAGTAAAGGCAATTTAATATTTTAAACTATTGTTTTTCAATAAAGCCAGCTAAATGTTTTGTGTCACCAATGCCTACAAAACAAAATGCTCAACTAAAACTTCTTTCTTCTCCCTCATTGCTCTTGGAAAAACATAAATAGACTATAATAAAACAGAATATATTAACTATGCAATGGAAAATGCATATTTTATCATATTTGCATACATCAACTAAATATAATATTTACATATTACCTAAAAACCCCATATCATCCAAACCCTCCATTCACACAGGCACACTAAAATATTTCTCCAAAGATTGTCTGTGAGTTTTAATGGTTAATATATTAAGGCTTTTTCAGGGCTGCTACACAAATATAATTGGGTAAATTTACACAGGAATAGCCACCTGTCACAGAACTGAGTGTTCAGGGAAACATAAAAACAAAAAGGATGTTGTATTGCCTATTAAGCTTCACTATGTCACCATGTTATAATGATATATAATGCCCCTTAAAGCTATTTCTAATCTCAGCAACCATTAGGCCTGTTTTTCCTACTGAACTGTGACAGGCTACTGTATTACTGATTGAGATAAAACCCCATTTTTGGTTTTGTTTGTTTTGTTTTTTTTCCTAAAAGTATTGTGAAAGGATATTTTTACACAAATTTAAACTTTTGCACTGCACACTAAAAAGCAGCCAGCCATACTCTACTGAGTGCTCTGCTGGGATGGAAGACTCACCAAACAGAAAGAAGAATGGACCTTTTCATGTAAAATGGAGTAGACATAGAACACATTCAACATTCAACTACTACAGCTACAATATACATAAAATGCATGTAAGCACAATCTTAAGAGCCCCAAAATCCCAAAGTGTAATTCTTTCGTCTTATGATGAATCATTCCATCAGCCCCCTCTCCCCTAAAGGAACATCTCTGTCTTACATACTTTTCAGCAGGAAGGAGATTGGTGTTTCTAGGAATAGGTCTGCTCCCAAACATGCCAATTATTTTTCTTGGCCTTGATTATTTTAGACATAGAAAACCAGGAAAACACATCACTGTCAATCCTGTGGTTGTGTGATGGGTAAGCCATGTCCTCCACTCCAGCTGTGTGCCCCTTCCTCCTCCCAGAACGGATCTGTGCTGATTCTGCACTGAGCAGCTTCATGAAGCTGAACTTTTGAGTATTTACTTGTTTGGCCCTTTCAGAATTGGGTATGGAACAGTCTGTGGGTACACAATAAAGGCTCTTGTACTGAAAATAGCTCTGAGCTTCTCAGGAAGTGATTTTTGTTGTCTTTGTTGTTTTTTTACTATTTGGGGATTCCCACCACCACCCCAAGGAGTTTAATTAATTAATTTATACCCAAGCAATTAAGAGAGCCAAGCTTTTTGACTGAAAAGGATAATCTGTTTACTCTGATAGTCTCCCAACTCTCTCCCACCTGCAAGTTCTATGAAACAGGCAAATTAGTGTCCTGTTTTCATTAACCATTCTTTGCAAGTCAGCAGGTCCTCATGCATAAACACATAAACTGCCTGTTCAGTGGATGACAACAGAATCTTTGACTTCTCTTAGCACCAATTAGCTGCTAGACACTTCTTTTAAGAAATTCTCAGTGACCATGGTACATAGAGAGTAAAATAAAGGAGATTTCCCTCATTAACCTTTGAAATTCTAAGCAAACAGCAACTGGAAATTCTAAAGGCAAACATAGTAAGAAAAATATGATAATACAGCTTCAAGGAAACCACAACTTTGCATAGGACAAAATTACAGATACACAAAATGTTAACAAAAACTGTGATGGACTTAATTTAATTGTTGAAAATTGAGTAAAAAAGCAATGCTAATTGTGCAGGGTACTTCATGTGGTGGAAATAAGCATATTTCAAGTGGCCATGAAATATATGTAAAATTATGCTACATGTCTGAAAGAAAAATTATTTAACAAGCTCAAGTCAAAACCTACTTGTCATTACAGTTAATGCACAAAAATAATGAAAGGTGAATGTTTAAAAGACAAGCTCAGTATTACTGGGTCTATTCTCTCTTCATGTAATTGCTTTGAGTTTTGTTTTGTTTTTTTTTTTTTTTGTAACAGCCCTTCTGTTTTGTTCATGTGGAAAAGGATGTGCCAGTACTGCTGAATATAAAAATATGAGAATACATCAGTTCAGCTTCAAATACAGGTTTTCACTCCCTGGCTTTGACTCTCTGGAATCCTTGTCATGCTGTGCTCTGATTCAATGATAGACTATGTCATCACATCAGGTATTGCAGGCTAATTCTTGTGTGATTACCACATTCTCTGCAAAAGGCATCTTTTACCTAGGCTGTCTACTAAGAAAACTAAAATGTGAACACATAAATTTTGGTCATGTAAATGTTTAGTCTGAAGTAACTGATAAATCAGAAAAAAAGGGCCATATAGGCAAAAAAAATCGAATTGATTTTCTGAAGTAATACTCTATGGAAGTAAATACCAAGCATCCTGAAGAAAGAAGCAAGCCTACTGAACTAGAGATTTCTATTGGATGCACAGTAAAAAAAATTAGCACTGCTACTTCCTCAAGATAACATAGAATGTAAAAAAAACCCAAAACAACTTCCAACAAACAAAACCAATTTTCACTAGCCTTTAGCAGGCAGCTCAAGAACTCTACCATTCTTACCTGAACAATACAAAAATTCCCAGATATTCCCTCAACTCAGTGTTCTCAACAGTTGCAAACTTTAAACAAAAGCTAAATGCTGTTACAGATATACAAGTAACAGCAAAAAATCCCTCAAAAAACGAAATGAAACCAAACCAAGCTCAACAAACACAAAAAACCAACCAAACCAAACCAAAAGAACCTGAAAAAACTACAATGCAAACAAAAAAACCCCCAACAAATCCAAACAACAAACCTACTACTCTCAGCATTTCTGTTTTCCATTGCAAAGTAAGATGCTTTATTGTAGGCAGGAAGTAAAATGTTTCTTTTACTACCTACCACATTTTAAGCTCAAAAAAACCTGATAACCACTAGCGAAAGAAATATTTCAAATACATGCTTTTGTGAAACCTGTAAGTTGAAAAAAGTACTAAGGATAACTTTAGTGAGATTTGAGGTACACTCTAGCACAAGTGAGAAAGGAAATTTTGTTGGCTGTTTGTTTTCAGAGCTTGTTTTAATAGAAATGCCTTTTCGAAACTGTAACTTAATGAACACATCAAAATCCTCTGCTATTAAGATCCTCCTGGTTAGTATAACACTGTCCCTTGGCTTTTCCTGATTTTATTTGTTCCAGTACTACAGTGTACAGAAAAAGAGGTAGATTTTACAACCTGTAAGTATGATAAATTTAAAAAGACCATCTGGAGGCAAAGTGTGGGCAGTTAATGTTGACACAATAATTTCAGCCTTGTGTTAGTAGTGATTCTAACCTAAAAAAATTCAAAATAAGAAGAGAAAATTTTGTTGATTGGAACCTGATTTGCTAGGGCAGGGAATGTATAAGGCCTCAGTCAAGAATGGTATAATAGGATGCAGTATGAGAGTCCAAGATCTTTCTTTTGTGAGCCTGTTGGACCAGAATAAGCATGATGCTCTTAAAAAATATTTGAGACAGTGATTTCCATATAGAATAAGAACAATAGATGATGGAGATCAAAACTTCCAAGTCTATGTTAAGACCTTTGCATGAAACTGCTATTTGAGGTACTGTTTACAATGCACATTAAGGTTTATTGTGGTTTATTAAGGTTTTCCAGCTATGTGACCTGGCTCAGCAAGGCCCAAGGGGAGAGGGTAAAGCCGTAGGAACACGAGAGTAGCCCTGTTGTGGCAGGGACTAATGGCTCCAAAACCTGGGAATGTGTCCTGGCCTGTGGGCAGGTGTGGGTGAGACTCAGAGGAGGCCATTAAGGCTCATTAGTGCCCTTAGGGCCCTGACCACTGGTTACCCACTCAGAATAATGTGACCTAATTTAATAAAGCCTCTAGGAAGCCCTTATCAGTTGATTTGAATAAGTTTAGGGTCGTAATGCAGGGCTGCTCCAAGCACAGCCGAGATTTCTGCCAACAGGAACCACACTCTCTCAGGATCCAGACAGCCAGGGGTAATAAAGGAGAGCAAATGACACTGGCCATGGTCTGTTCTCTGATGCTCACTACTGCTTTAACATCAGGTAGATACTTATTGTCACCAACTGTGCACCTGTTTTCACAGAACAGAAAGAGAGATCAGGAAAGTGTATTTTTAAAGTGAACTTGAGAACTAATGGCAGTAGTTTTCTTTAAAATTCTGTTATTTGGAGTTTTCTTGGTTATGTGTTTATTTCGAAGACTGTAACTGTACCATATGAGAGGTGTCCCCAGGTGATTTGATCTGATGCTTTTTCCTCCTGGTTACTGGTACTGATTTGACAGACTTCCAAGGAGGATGCCCGATGCCCTTGCAGAGCTAATGTAAGCCTTCACTGCTATTTTGCTACAAGTATGTTGGCCCTGAAAGCCACAGCTTCCACATGTATTACATGCCCAGCTAGTAAAACAATACCTTATTGGGTGGATATCCAATTTGGGAAGGTAGTTACATGAAGTATTTCAAGTTTTCTCGTATTTGTCATGCCACCAGATATGCAGGGTCAAATATGGTATAATTCAAGCTGTCTGATGTATAAACTGTGCCATGCCAGATTCAGGCCCAGAAAAGAGCACATAAATTAAGCAGTACCTCATTGACTTCAAATGTGACTCTGAAGGCATGCAAAGCATGAAGCTGTTGTGAAGCTATGGGAAGATACCACTTCACTGAATTGCTACTTATCTGGCAACAATGTTACCAAAGTGTACGTTTGATTTTCTTCTGTCCTTCATGATGACAGACCAGTGATAAGACTGGTCTGAGATGACTGTAGTAGGACTTCCATTTTCTGGAGAGCGGTTAACAACCAAAATCCTTAAATGACACAAAAATGTGATTAAGGGCATGTGGTAGATTCTCTGCTATATTTGCGAGCATGGGCCAACATGTGATGTAGTGTGACAGCCTCAGTGTCCTTGGATTGAATCTGTCTTGCAATGTTAAATTCTCCTAGCAATTTGAACCATCCTAGGTGCCACTGACTATCCTCCAACTGTAGCCATGCACTAATGAGGCTGAGGGACAGCAAGCATCCTGCAGAGTCTTGCCATTGGAATGAGCTCTGCTCATGTCTCAAACAGCACAACTCAAGCCATGGAAACCCTGGGAGCACTGAAAAAGTGCCTACTGACACTGTCTGACTCTGAAATGTGTGAGTGTTTTATGGACCTGTATCTAAGTGCAAATGACAATGCTAGTGTCTATGCAAAAACGTGTCTGTTTCCTTCTTGACTTGCTAAAATGGCATAAAGTTTTCCCCTCAGTCTAATATGGGTGTTGGAATCAGACCACACTACATGCTCTCTCTGCTCTCTTGCATTCCCTATGATCACTTCTGAAACCCTACCTTTGTCTCTTCCTCTAGCTCTTTTTTTTTCCCAGCTGCATCCTTCATACTCTTTTCTCTCAGCTTCTGTGTTTCAATTCTGCAATATGTCTCCCTGAACTACACAGAAGATAGCTGATCTATGACCACTGCTTCAATCACACAAAAGTTTCTAAGTCTTTCTGGAAGATAATTGTCCTGAGGTTCAAAACTACCCACACTAGCTCTATCCTGTTCAGTGTCCAGCTTCTGCTACAGGTCTCAGCCTGAGATACATACTGAGGTAACTGGAGGAAGATATTATATCTGAGGTGTAAGTGGAAGGGCAAGTGAAGGATCTTTATGCCACTGGACTTGTCTTTGTTAGATTTGATTGCTCTCCATCTTTAGTACAAAAGGCCAGACTTTCCAGTGATTTTCTACCTTCAAATCCTTTGAGTTTCTGAGTAGAGCTTGCTTATCTCATGGAAGAGATCTTCCAGGCTTAACTGCCTTTTCTTCAGCTGGAGAAAAGAATACACTGATCTGGCCCAGCTTGGGCTTCATTATCACCAGCAGACTGAACTATATTTGGAAAGCTAGTGAACTCCCAAGGAAAGCTGATTAGTGAAGGAGGGAAGAGTGATGACTGAACTATTGTTCTGCTTAATTGACTTCTTGAAACTGAGAATTTAGCTGGTGGAAAGTCTGAGTAAAAGGAAACCAAACCGAGGAGACAGTCCACACAGAAATTAAACATAGAATCATGGAATAGTTTGGGTTGGAATGACCTGAAAGATCATCAAGCTCCAAACCTCCTGGCATGGGCAGATTGCTCTGCTCTGGTCTTGAATATTCCCAGGGATTGGACAGTTACAGCTTCTCTGGGCAATGAGGAGTCCTTAGATATGGCTAGCAGTTGAATAAAATATTGAGACCAACTACTAGTCTAAAGTTGACCCAGGATCCAGTCAAGGACTTGAAGGAAAGGAATTGAGCTGAGCTGACATTTTCTGCAGGGTCTAGGAGACAGACCCCCTCCTGAGGTGAATGACTGTACTTGGTCCTCCAGACTGTCCTAGGACTGACTGACTGACATAGGTTTGCACATTGAATTAACACATCCACTGTAACAGACCTGTGGGGCTCCATACAATGAAAGGATCATACATGTTCAGGTTTCATACTGAGTACCTAAAGTAATATGTTGTGAAGATGCTTTCACTTTCTTATGAGGAGGTGGTAGAACAGTCCTCAGCACACTACAATAAAGTGAGGCAGAATTTCATAAAGAAGCATCTTAACTACCTCAGAGACAATTATTGAAAGAATAATTAAGAATAATTTTTCTTAATGACTTTATTGCAACATTATTTGTTGCAACTATGTCTAAAAAAGCTACTATAATAATATTTATTTATATAATTAAAATGCTAAATAAATAATACAGCAGAAATAAAGAACGATGAGACATTAGATACAGAGTTATGGTACTATGAATGATGAGGTCCTTAGAGCTGGGATTGACTGTCACATGCTTTACAAAATTTTGACTAGCACAAACATTTGTGGAATAAAAGAATGAGATTAATGATCAGTGGCATAATCCTTCAGTGACACAGAGTTGGATAGGGAAAGATGATAATGGGAAGCCAGCATGCTTGTAGCATTTATAGAGCAAAGGTCGTCCTAGAGAGATAGGTTTTGTATGAGAAAAGAGAACAGAATTTTTAATATATATCTGCACAAAGATATTCAAATAAAGTTGTGTAATTGTCCATTTGTCTGGGCATACATATACTGAGTGAATAGCTAGAACAGAGCAAGGCAACTTGCCTTTCCTCTTTTCCAGGAAATTACTTGTTTCTTACAGTACCTGCTATCTATTTACTGTGAACAAACAGGGGTCCAAAGTCCCTGTGCATGCCAAACTATTAATAAGGACTTCAAATGTAAAATATGTGTAATGGTAATTTGTCTCATTACAGGTGATAACCAATGAGTTGTCACCTTGTGTGATGCAGATGGAGTTTTACTCCATGTAAACCAGAAAATTCTATATTACAGCTGTGGAATAACACTGCTTGATAGTATCATAGCCTCCATAAATCTTACTAGTTATCACAGCCCAGTCCTCAGAAAACAAAAAAACTACTTCTTTTTCTCCCATGTCTGTTCTTAGCATATTCTTCTCTTGCCTAGAGAAAGTGAAGCCTAGACTGAAGCTAATCAGAAACCAGTCCCATTATATGTATTGGTTGGTCAGTCTCTGCAATAGGCCTTATTCTTTCCTTTCTTTCATAGTCTTCTGAAACATCTGCTAGGTTGTTATCACCAGCTCTGTCTTGAAATAGACCTCTGTTTTAATGTCTTCAAGCTTCTAATGAAACAGAAGTAATAAAGACACTAGTATCAATGATATTACTCCTTCCAGGGCTTTTTTTCCTAACAGTGAGATGAAACCTGCCTATTAAAAGGAAGGAGTTACGTGCAGAATACATGAATATGCTTATAGTCCCAATCCTATAATGAGTAAATTCTGTTCTTGAGTTCAGTATGCAGATAGATCCTGAATTTAGACAAGCTCAGTAAAAGAAGATGCTTGCAGGAGAAAAGCATAATGAAAGTTTACCAACAGCTAAATTAACCATTAACAACTGTCAATGCCTGTAGCTCCCTATGTTTTATCAATGTCTACAGCTGTGTGTAAGTACTGCTGAAAGCTGTATTTAAAGATTAGCCTGCTCTGTATGCACAGGATGAATTATTACCCAAAGTGAAATCAACACTCCTAAAAAAGGAAACTGTTTTCTGGGCTTTCTCCTCACAGAGCTATGAAACGTATTCTTTCATTTGAACTGGCAAAAATATTTCCTTGGGTTCTTCTTTCTAGCTTCATTTCAAGGTCACCACTACTAGGAAAAAATCAGCAGTAATAAAATATCAGATTGTGTTTATAAGTGAAGCAATGCAGAGAAGACTTAGAATAAAAACCAATAAAAGTTAATTATGGATTAAATCAGCTGTGAAAAAAGGTCTGTGGAATAAAATCTTAGTATTTGTTACAAACAAGAACAATTATCTATTGAAAAGTACCAGGAAATTATTAAAGATTATCAATAAAAATATTTACATTTCATTTATGGGAATTTAATTTCATAAACTGGACAATCTACTTTAATCAAGTCTTCTGTCAAATACTTTTAATTTGAAATAATGTAACTTGACAATCTGGGTATAGTACTTAATCATTAAAAATTAGCCACATGAGGTGAACTTACAATTACTGATTATTTTTTTTTTTAAATATCACAGAGATCCTAAAAAGGGGAAAAATTGACCAGAAATTCTGAATAGAACATTCTGCAAAGTTAAAAAATGTCAAATCTAGAAGCAGACTTGTTAAAGACTTAGCAGTGGATAGCTGACACTATATTCATGTCTAGAAAATATATTAACTGGGGAGTGTGTTTTTTATGATGATCACTTCCAGATCCAGTAACCAAAATGTCAAATGATATTTGTTTGTCAGCCAAGGCAGCAGGAGCAGTAGGTGACATTGCCCTCTGCTTTTTCTCCCATTGGAATATTGTTATCCTAAATGAGACTTTACGGGCTGCAGGAAGGTGTGGGGTTTACTGTGCCCTTTCTGATGCCCTAGAAAATAGTAAAGATTTCTAGTGCCTTTCTAGCATCTGCAACTCATAGTTTGACACAAACGTGGTTTTCCAGCACAGTGTTCACAACACTGTAATTTACACTTCGGCTCTGCATGCATCACAAATGAAAGAGATTGATATATCCCACGGGCATAGGGAACCCAAAGAAACTGAGAGAAAAAATCATAAAAACAACAGTAATGATAATCAGAAAGTATAAGCAGACAGAATACATGTATGAAAAGAATGATCAAGGCAAAAAAGGTATCAGTAAGTATTTAATTTAACCATAGTAACTTCAGAGATTAAATGTGAGCGAGACTTTGTGATAAAAGAGATGCAAAGGCAACAATATTATAAACAGATCATTTTATCTTCTCTAGAAGATATCCAAAGTATTCATCACTCATTATAAATTTAAACTGTCATATCTTGTAATGACTTGGAGAAATCAAACTAGAAATATCTCAGCGTTGAGCACTGTGCAAGTCTGAATTTCTTTGAAGTACACTTGAATTTAATTAGAACACAAACTTCAAAGAGTTCACCATCTGACTACCTATTGTGAAAAAAGGCCAAAAGGTAGCTTTTCACCATCAATTTCTAAACTTCATCTCACAAATCCCTCAGACTTCCCTGTCACAATTCTAATCATCACAGTAAAATTTGGGAACAAAGCTGCTACACATCCAGACGCTACCTCACAAAAAGGGTAGACTTAAATTCTTAGCTGTTATTCAACAATAATTTTTGCCATTTTCCCTTGTCACTTCTTTCATTACAACTTAATTATTTAATGATCATTTTGACTGAATGTCTACAGAATCCTGCTTACTCATTGGTCACAGCCAACCTCAAACAGCAGCATGTCATGACTTGTAAGTTTTATTAGTACTAATGAGATGTGAGTATGTAATTGAATTATTGTTAGTGTCTCATGGTCAGACCCCTGTAAAAAATACATTCTGAAAATGATGACAAGGTGACACTCCAGTCTCTTGCAATATTTCTACATTCTACACTGAATTTACCAAATAAAATTCCACTGAACAACCTCCAGAATAAGATCAACATTCAGGTAATAATAGTTTCTCAAAGTGAAAAAAACAACATATTACCACAAAGCAACCCAAAATCATCTTAACACAAGGTGAAATGGGAATAAATCCACACCTGAAATCTTACATGAAAATCTTACATAAAACGTTACACAAAAAAGGTTCATCTTTAAGAGGCTGCAAAGAAACTATGTTATCAGTACAGGTCGTCTTGCTGTTTTCCTGATCTTGTCAAGTAATTTTATACACATTTTGTTTAAAATCTTTAAAGATGTTCGCTGCACATCACATGAAAACTGGATGGCAATAAATAGCTACTGGTATTTTATTTTTAAAAGTACCTACACTGTGAGTGTCAGTTTATTCTACTTTTTGTGATTTGGAGGTAACTCATCAAAGAAGAAAAAGCTGGATTTTTTGTCATAATATTCTTTACTGTAAGCTTTTTTGGTGTTATTTCCAAATTATGTAAGATAGTTCTGTCATCTTGCATCTAGCTAATGTTTCAGAAGAAAGCCTGGTAAAACTTTCCAAGCATCAAATGCTTCTGAATCTAAATCAAAGCCAAACAGATGCCACGAGAACAAAGAACATTTTAATTTTGCCCTTCAAAATACTCTGAAAATGGGGAACTGAACTAAGTATTCTATATTGGACTTTTAACAAAAAATACTGTAAGATTTTATTAAAATTCCCTTACAGTACTAAAGTAGAGGTTTCTGGTTATTTTTAGGCCTTGGGGTGTTTTTTCCTCATCAGAACTAAAATATAAATCATAGAAATATTCTTCCTTACTCAAAATAACAAGAAATGTATATAAAATACAATCACAAGTTAAATGAGCAGAGTCTTGGAAGTTCAGTTACATAAGACAAATTGTAACAGACATACTGGTGCGCTAAATTTGCCTAAAAATACAAATAACAATGTCTCTCTCACTGTGCAAGACCTTGTAATGTAACTATTTTCCAAGTGCTGCAAGCTTTTTCATATTTGGAAAATAGGTAGCCATTTTCATGTTTTAGTTAAAAACCTGTAATGTTCAGAAATACTGCTTTTATCATATTTCAGCATTTTCTAATCTATTTTGACTCAAGTGACTGCTCTCCCAGCTGTGAAATCTATGCCGGCTGACACCCCTTCTGTCTCCCAATCCCATTTAGGTGCACCCATATTGCAAACAAATTAAATATTAATTCCTTTTAATGTCACCCCTTTGGCATATCTTGCATACCTCTGCCCTCTCCCACAACATTCTAATTGCCATAGCAGCATATCTTACAGTTTGAGAAACACTATCAAACTCCAACGCAGATTACAAGCAAAATATTCTTCATTGCACAGCAAGCAAGCCTGATTTTAAAACAAATTCAAAGCACAGTATATACATGCAGGGAGTTTCTCTTTACTCACAAGAGGCTCTGCCATGATGATGCGGATCTTGCGCTCAGCCAGAGTAGTGAAGTTAACAAACAAGCTCTTCAGGACATATTCGCCTGGTTTACTGTCTGGGTCAATGCTGATGGGCAACATGGCTGGAGGTCCTTTCTCTCTCTGTGTTCCAGAAACAGGAGGGACAGGTGGTTTGATATATCCGTTACCAACTGGAGAAGCTGAAATGTAGGAAAGACGCATTTACTCCTGGGTAATTCAGCACAGTTTAACTTTCACAGAGCACCTCAACAGCTCGCTACACTGTCAAAGCAAAATTGGAGACTAGCTGCTAATCAAAGAAATACACAACACATCAATATAACTCCCATGGAGCCATAGGTAAAATTATCTAACTGGAAGAAGAAATCAAAGATTAAATATTTTACATTAAGACTGAGTGGTGTTTTCTACGTAGTGCATACTCAATCCTCTTTTTTTTTTTAACATGGTAAGACTTGCTGAAAAACATCCTCTTTTTTTTTATCTGTTGCACGCAAGTCTGACCTGTAACTCAGTTGTCAAGTAATGAAAATTTATTCCTTATTGCTAAACTGACTTAGCCTTGCAAAAGTCAGCAGTCTGGTCTTTTGACTATGGTGAGTTGTAAAGGGTCTTATTCTCCCGTAATCTATAACAAGGTCAGTCAAGAATAACACAAAAAAACCCATACATGTTACCAGTATAAATCTTACATGAAGAGTTAGACATGGAATGTTTTCCATGGCCAAAAAGTATTAATTATTCATTAGCTTTCCTGAAAGTACCAAGCCCTACAGTTCCATCTGGCACTTTAGAGATTACACCTGGTGTATTTTGTTCAGTTTTGTGCTCTCCCACACAAGAATGACATTGCTATTCTGAAGTAAGGCCAAGAGAGGACCACGAAGACGGTCAGGGGCTTGCTAGATTAGTAAAGGCTGAGAGTGCTGGACCGATTCAGCCTTGAGAAGAGAATCTTACTGCACTCCTTAGCTACCTAATGGAGTACAGCAAAGATGCCAAGGAACTAGATTGTTCTTTGAGCTGAGGATGACAGTACAAGAGACAACAGACACTAGTTTGAAGCTGGGAAACTTCTATTAGATATATGGAAATAACTTCCACTGTAAGAGGGTGATCAAACACAGATACATGTCCAAAGATACAGCAGAAACTCCACTTTTGAAGACACTTGAAAGTTGACCAGAAAAAGTCCTGAGAAACCTTCCCTAGTTGGTGAGCAAGCTGGAGTTGGACTAATCATCCAGCAGAGATACCTTCTAATCTAAATTATCCTGTGATTGAATTCCTCATAACAAGTATCAAGATATTGTATACTAGACTGAGTTCTACTTGCTGCTTTTCTGTGAATGAAGGAAAAATAAATGGAAGCACTTCAAATGCTACCATTTTACACATAAAATTTACAAACCCAAATCCTCAGGGCTCAGCTCTTATTGGTAATAAAAGTCATGTTTGGTCTTCAGGCAGGAACTGGTAGCACGCTCTCTCTGTAAGTTTTGTCAGAGACTTTAAAAGTAGCAAATTAAGTAATGCTGGCAAGACCAGCCATTATCCACTCTGAATGTAATAAAAGTGTCACAAGGCCCACGAGCACTACAGGTGATTGGGACAGAGATGCTTTAATACAATAAAAACCATGGAAATATTGTGAACTAAAACAATTACAGCATTTCCCCATAGCCCTGCACTCCAGAGGGTTACACTATATGTCACATCCAAGTTGCAAAGAAAGAAAGAGAGAAAGAAGCATGAACTATAATGAAGGTTGCCTCACATTTAACACCTTTAGTCTTTTTGTTTGAGGAACAGAATTGTAAGCATTACTGAAATTAACTGTCAAATATTAGTGACATATGATTGTTTTAAGGATAAATCAGATTTTTGACCTTTCCTATGGACTTTAACACTTCACTGCTGAACAAAAATGAAAAAAAAAATTCAAAAGAAGTAACTTTATGGTTTGAGAATATTTAAATCAGAATGCAAAATTACACACTGAAAAATAAAAAAGGATCCACTGGAAAAGAGAATGTGTTTTCCTTTAGAAAAAACAGTTAGAAGTTCCTATATGACTATAATAGAAGACAGAAGTGCTTCTCTTCATGTAGCTATTATTCTGCAAGCGTAACACATCTATACTTTTCTTTGAAAAGAACCCCTCATTGACGAGGTACAGCATCACTCTTCAGCACAGCAGCAGCACTTCTCCCACTGCGACAGATGTTTCCTGCTAGATTTGTTTCCTGCAAAGTTTCACTTGATTTTTGAGGGCAAAAGCATTTTCATGGAATCTTCCTGGCATTATGACTCTTGGCAAAAAACAAAGTGTATAAAACAGCCCTACATTTATATTACACAAAACTTGTTCTAAAAATACACTGTTGTTCTCAATAATAATCTACTTCAAAGTACTGAAAAAGTGCCACCAGAGAAGAGTGTGCATGCTACTGCTCTTCTGTCATCACCTAGGCTCTCTTAAAACTAGAACATGAAGACAGTGGGATGCAAAGGATCAGATGCAAATTTTTATGGACTATCAAATACACTAGCAATGGAAATCTCTCAACAAATAGCTTTGGGATGGAGTCAGACAATATTTTTACAATTAGAAATATATTTGCCAAATGCGTGGTTTTGACCGGCTCACATCTACCCATGAAATCAGCTCGATCTCCAAGTGCTCAGTCAGGAAAATTTGGTGGTGAACCCAGTTTTCTTAAGGATTTGTGTGTTCTGCCAGCGCTGTGCCCGGTCCCTGGCAGTGCCGGCACGCCGAGCTCCCCGNGCCTGCCAAGCACAACACTCCGGGGCTGGGGCCAGGCAGCCAGCCCAGCTGCCTCGCGGAGGAAGCTGCAGCAATCGAATCGAACACAAACTTGCCTTCTGCTCCTCGGCGGATCTGCTTTAAACCTGGCTACTAAGCTCAAAACATCGGGGGGATTCAAGGGAGGCGGGCAGGCACGCAGGCGGTGTGTGAGAGCACACTTCGCATCTTGGCGAAATTGACTTTAAAAAGCTTCGCCATGCTACCTGGGAGCTGCCACCCTCATCTGCAATCATCGTAGCATTCAGCCAGGATTCTGAGCCTGGAATTTAAATCCATATCGTCATTATTAGTAGGAAGACTTTTAACAGTGGTTCTGTTAGGTTTGTGACACAGAGGATTTTTTTTTTTTCCAGACATCTAACTGAAAAATCACTTATTTGCACACAGTAATAGAGGAATGCAATTGTCTGTGACATTTGCCACTGCACCAGAAGTTTTTATTCTAGCTCCTCTCAGAAAGAAAGAACTTTACAGTCTTTCCCCAGATACAGAAAAAGCAGATCTGGAGGTTAATATCTATCATTACTACAGCAATTACAGCAGTTTGAGAAATGACTGACATATGACATTAATTTAGTTCAATTTTTTAAAAGACATTTTGTAACTGTTAACTCCATTTAAGCATCTTTAGTGTGAAAGCTAACACTGCCAGCATTCTGAGGGTCTGGAGCTGATCCTGAGTTGGTCATGAACTATTATATATAGGTTTGGCTTTCTAAGGTATCTTTTCAGCTCCATTATCTCCAGCATTTGCATATGCTTGATATTTGCATTGCAAAATTCTGGCCCAATGACAAGACTATCACTGATGTCTATACTGATAATATATGAGCTTCTACAGAATGGAATAAACAGAATCTAGGCTTTTATGCCTAGACTGAGAGCCCTATAAAACTCACTAAAAAAAAGTTGCCTCTGAGACATAAAATTGGAAATCAAGGACCCAAAATTTAAGAAGTAGTTGCATTGAAGTCATCCCCTGGTTGGTCCCTTTATGTTGACACATTATAATGTGAACCTTAGAAGCAGCAATAAAAAAAGATATGCTCTGTTTTGCCATCTACACCAGTGAAACACTGTAAATAAATGCACAATTTTTACATGAGAAATCACCATGAGTAGTTTGTGTGGGTTCATGAAGAAGATATATAGTGGGTTGAAGGAAGGAGGTATACTCAGTTTAAGATACTGAATTCCTCAACAATTTAGTTTTTACTGCCTGATTTCAAAATAATAAAATAATAAAAAGAGAAGTACCAGAACCACAGAAACATTTAGTTTGACTGTCTATACTGGTCACCACACAAGTACTGCACTAAGCCAAGCCCTTTATCTAGAGAAAAGTAGCTCATCCCCCAGGAGACTGAATGGTGATACACAGGAAGGAGACCATGGTAACCCTGATGCCCAAGGACTCTGCAATAGCAGATCAAGTTTAGAAAGCTGTATACATATTTTGAACTCCTATCCTATGAAAATCTTTAAAAAAGTTTAACCATGGCTAGATCAACTATAAAATGTCTGTACCATTTGGGGGTGTAATTCCATCTGAAGCACCTTTTCTTGTTTTCCTTATTTTTCTACTAAATGTGCAATAAGCTCTATTTCAAATTATACTCTTTTCCTACAGAGGATTTTCATTAAGCTCAGGCTATAACCATATTATTTTCTCAATTTTACGTATTTTTTAAAAATTAAAGACAAGGAATATACATGGAAGTATCAGTGAAATATCACGCATGATTGTCATCACAATCATCTACTATTGCCAAAGAAAGGCCTGCAGACATAAAATCACTGCTATATTTCTCCATGTATTGATCATTTCCCTCATCAGAAGAACTGCTGTAAAAAGGCACAGTAGTTTTGGTGCAACACACAGTCAAAAGCTGATAGTGGGGATGAGTACCAAATTAAATTATCATTTAATTATCGTAGTCCCTGCTATGATCTTCACTACAGGTATTTTTCTCAGAGCTGTAAGAGGAATCAAAACAACTGAACGATCACCATGCACAAGCCAAGAATCTGTGCTACACTGGATATAACTGCAGCCATACAGCTACTGAATTTTCAGTATCTTTGAGCAGAAAAGCAGAGGTTGCATATTTTTACTCAACTGTCAAATTTACACTTTAGCAACAATGAACAAACTAGTAAGACAAAGGCAAACATCTATTTGCGGTATTTTCATACCTACCAAGTCCCTTTATAAAGCCGATCACACTGGATTTTCTCCAACATGCTACTGTAATATCCATGAGCCTGTGAATTCCTGAAATGTTCCACTCCTTCAGTTAGAAAAGTTAGAATCCTTTTCTAACTAAAATTGAAAAATAAATTAGCTGTTTCATAATCCTGTTTCACACTTCCTCACAGCTTGTGAGGAAGACATTTCCTTCAGTTTCTTGGTATTGTTTCTCAGTAGACAAATGCTGAAGACCTGAAATGTGTGAGCTAGAGCAGGCCTGCGGATCAGCTCAGCCTTTCCATAACCAAAGGGGTAATTTTTAGCTTCAGCATATGATGATGACCACTCACAGAGTGGCTGCATGTCTATATTTATCCACAAGTACATACTATGCTGACAGATTAGTGAAACTACTTCAGGCACTCCAAGAACATGAGACAGGATAATAGAGTTCGACAAAAACAACCCACACATATCAAACACATGTATTATCATACAATCCAAGCTGAAAGCAATTAGTACAGGAATGTGAAGCACAATGACAGCACAGGATGGGTTTTGTTTTCTAACTAGTCTTTTGGCCAAAAGTACATACAGTCTAAATTCCTTTTGATAAAGCCAACACAGTATCTCTTCTTTTCCCATGCCAAGAATCATTGAGAAACCACATATCCTTAAGAACAACTGTACATCTGCTGCAATAACTCTTGAGAAAATTTGCTTTGTTTTAAAACAGCAATTATAATATTAAAAAGAAAACACATTATTAAATAAAGCATGAAGAATTTAATTTACAAGGATATGGTCAATGTGCCACAAAAGGTTGCTGTTTCACCTTTTGAAGGAGAACATTCCCAATTAATTCAAGCTTGATAGAGAATAAAAAAGGAACGTTTTGCTGAAAGAAACTAAAGGTCTAGTAGCAGATCCATTTTTATCTTGGTGAAAAAAATTCTAAGATTCCCAAGGAAAATGTTATTCCAGTGTATTAGAAAGATGCACTAATAGCACTATTTTAATGTAAGCATTATTTTCATAATTAATTTGCACGTGCCCAGTTCTGGGCCCCTCAGTTTAGGAAGGACGTTGAGACACTTGAACACGTCCAGAGGAGGCAGTGAGGCTGGTGAGGGGTTTGGAACACAAACCCTGTGAGGAACGACTGAGGGAACTGGAGTTATTTAGCCTGGAAAAGAAGGAGACTCAGAGGTGACCTTATCACTCTCTACAACTTCCGGAAATGAGGTTGTAGCCAGGTGGGGGGTGTGTCTATTCTCTCAGACAACAACTGACAAAACAAGAGAAGACAGTCTTAAGGGGCACCAAGGGAAATTTAGGTTGGACGTTAGAAAGAAATTCTTCACTGAAAGAGGGACAGGGCAATGGAATCGTCGGCCCAGGGAGGTGGTGGAGTCACCGTCCTAGGACATGTTTAAAAAAAGACTGGACGTGGCACTCAGAGCCATGGTTTAATTGATCAGGAGATGTTAGGTCATAGGTTGGACTAGATTATTTTAAAGGTATTTTCCAACCTAGCTCACCCTGTGATTCTGTGAGATCTCAGTAAACATGTATTCTAAAACTCCAGACTCTGAAGACTGTCTAAAACTGTTTGGGCAACTATTAGAGAAGACAATCAGTCATTTTGTGCAGCTGTCTTGACACAAGAACATGACATAAAACTATCCCAACTCATCCTTTCATAAACCTATTTAATCCAAATACAGGATTCTTCAGGAAGAGTTTATTTGGTTGGCCAATTAGATAGATGGTCTGCAATGGAACAAAGATAAGACCCAGACAATTATATGTAAAACAAAAGTCTGGAAATCCTTATGCCAGAGGAAATACTATCTAGTCTAGAAGATAAAATAGGGAAGAGACAGTAAGGTCAGTGGGGAAAAGTACAATAGAAGTTCAGGATTCTGGAACAAAACATATCATTTGGAAAACAAGTCTAAAGGGAATAGATTTGGGAGGATATCCAATGAAGGGTTCAGATTACCTCAGCTCTCCGAAATGGCTATCCTCAATTGCTTGATTATGCCAAAACTATGAGGGAGAAATGGCCAATTTATACATTTCAGATTCCTTAATTTCTTTGAAGAGGCATGCCTCAGGAGAGTCATTTATGTAAACTGGCATGGGGAAGAGAAAGGAAGAAGGTATCTTCCATGATAATGGCACTCCAGGACTTGGTTACCAATTTACCCAAGACCAATATTTTACATTATTTCTGAGTACTTTGTGAAAAAATGCTGTTGCCAAGCTTAGACATACTTACTCCACTCTTTTCACAGTACTTGTGGAGCTACAAAAGACAGTTCCAAATCCTGTAGACTTGGTTAGGCAATGCTTGTCCAAACTTCCCATTTCTTTTACCGTAACAGGAGATTACAAATTTCATGTGAACTCAAGGAACAGCAAAGACAGAAAACGGGAGGCAAATTAATTAGTACGTCCACTAAGAAGTGGCAGAATTGCCAATAAAGAATAAAGTGTAAACTTTGGCCACCTCAACTACTCGACCCTAGGGAAAGGAGGCTTGAACATTGTGTGTGTGTGCGTGTGTGTGTGTGTGTGTGTGCGCGCGCGTGCCTGTGTTTGTCATTCTTGAATTTATTTTCAGTATCTCATAAGAAAAGAAAAAAAAGAAGCCTAAAACAGACCATGTGGTATTCTCAGTGAGACTGAACATTTTGGGACGTGAAGCCAATTCCTTGTAGCAAACTCATTCAGCCCTCCCCTTAATCCAAGGGCGAACAACGATTTGCAGAACGGAGCCTAAGAACATGTCCCAGATCTGGCAATTTTTTAACAATCAGATCCAATCCTCCTCAGGATAGAAACAAAATGCAACCTGGAAATAAATATATGGTCACTCAGCAGGCCTTATGGATGCTAAAACAGCACTTGTGGGGAATACTGTCCTCTGCACATCTAAAAAGAGTTGATATGTTCATTTCACTCAGAGATGCTTATGAAGCAGCCATTTTCTGTGATGGACACCACCAGGAAATAATCAGTTTAATACACATAACCTTAATCCAAACTCAGAGAAATAGAACAGTCCTCACAGGACTGTAACATATAGACAGGTCTTATTTGTGGTGAAGTGCCTGTTAGCTTTGAAGCCAAAGGTTCTAGTTTAACCTAGAACCTTGGAAAGAATAAAACTGTTGGTTTGGTTTCATTAGCCACCTTCTGGCCCTCACATCCCAGTTTATGGCAGGTAAGTATTAAGCTTTGTAATCCTCAGAGGAGTACTGCAATTCTCTGCAAGAGAGGGGTAATTGATGTGAAAGCCTGTAGAGGAAAGCAACGAGTGGAACACATTTTCTCCTCTTGCATAGACAGAGGATTCAAGAATGATGACTGCCAAAACAAATAAACAAACAGGAAATCCTGTCATATGTGTCCATCGACTTTTTAAAGACCTTTTCACTGACTTGGCTAAGCATCCTGTAAGATATAGACTTTCCCTCTCTCTTTCTCCTAATTGGCAGGTCAGGGGTTGAGCAGCTCCACAATGTTCCCTAGGTACTTATCTCAGATCCTTGCAAGACATGTGAGTGAGGCAGGAAAGCAATTCTCCTTCCCTCCCACTCTCTTTGCTCACCATCTATTTTTCTGCTTCTTTTTGTCTAAATCATTATTTTCTTGTCTACATAGACCACTGTGCTGAAGATACATGGGAATATACACATGTAACATAATAGATTTTAATTGCACCAATTCTAGAAATTGCTTCGTTTATTATGAGATTAAAGACTGAAAATGCTAAATGACATGGAAAATCCTGTGGAAAATCTACAACAATTTGCACATTTAAGTGTTTCATTTAGGGGGGACTTCTCACTAAAGGAAATATCTTTGTTGCTTCTGATGGGATCCAAATCAAACAAAAATATTTCTCAGTTTCTGTGTTTTATATGGTAATGACAAGCTGCCTCTTTGAAGGCTGACTTCAGAGCAATACACTTACAAAAGATTTAAAAATCTTGGTATCTTTACTACGTAACTTCACAAGATTGTATTTTACCTTTTCCAATTATTACAAAAGAAAAATCTCCAAAGAAGGGTGAAAAGATATTTTCAGAGGAGTAATTGTTGGGTTTTTTTCTAAAAAAGTTAAAACAGAGACAAGGTTTATTTCTGAAACTACATCAGGATTTCTTTTAAGCTCAAATAGAGCTTAAAAATAATTTTATTTTGAATAAAGACATTCATACTCTTTTTTTACACTTTTTTCAGGTACTAGGGCAAAGAGACTAAGCTCCACTTTGGTTTTGTTGGATCAGAAAACAGCTTCCTATAGGATTTTTAGACAGACATTTTGTTGCATTTGCTTTCTTTTTCAGAGAAAGGGAGATGAAGATATTCCTGTAATTTTGTGGTTGATGGGTGTTAGCAGAAGAATTATTTTTAGGGAACTTGGGAAAGGGCCGAGGAAGTACAAGGCTAAAAGAGTCCAAAAGAGAAGGAATAGTTACTTCCAGAAGAGGGACTGACTGGCAAGCAGGGAGGATGTTACCTATATCTTCCTTCCCTAATGTGCTGATTTTGGTGGGAGTTAAGATAATTTTCTCCACAGAAGTTGGTGTGAGGCTGTGTTAAGGATTTGTGCTGGCAACAGTGTTGATAACCCAGGGATTTTTCAGTCACTACTGAGCAGGGTTTACACAGAGCCAAAGACCTTCACTACTTCTTGCCCCACCAGTGAGTGGGCTGGGGGTGCCCATGGAGCTGGGAGGGGACACAGTGGGGACAGCTGACCCCAGCTGGCCAAAGGGAGATCCCAGCCCGTGCAGTGTCATACTCTGCATATAAAGCTGGGGGAAGAAGGAGGAAGAGGGATCATTCAGAGTTGCAGTGTCTGTCTTCTCATGTTAGTATAAGCTGTAGTGGAGAGCCAGCTTTCCTGGGAATGGCTGAACACCTGCCTGGACACAGGAGTGAGCAGGTGGCCTTGTGGGCTTAGTTGTCAGCTGGTTTTAAACCATGACATCTATACATTCTCTCTTTGGGACAACATACTTTTCCTTTTCTACTTAGATCTTCCGTAATACAACTGTAAGTGGGTAAGATGGAATTTTGAAAATGTATTTAAACTGTTTTTTTACCAGATAGAGACATTAAATGCTTGCATCTCAGTCCTATTCCAATTTCAATAGCTACCTCAGATGTCAGAACTAGAACCGTCCCTGGATTTTTGTTGTCTGTTTGTTCACACTTGCTCTTCCAAACTACTGACATGTTGGATCACACTGTTAAAAACTTCTGTCTTCCACTGGAATGAAAACAACATATCGCTTGTGGATGGCATGTCTTCTGTGCAATGTACACGTGTATGAAAACCTGAGCATGTTGTGATGCACTTGCACAAACAAGCAGTGCCTTATCACCAATGTGTAAAAAGAAACAGCTTCTAGTTCTCATGACATAACACTGTTCAATGTCTAAGAGTTGGTTTGCAACAGCTTGGTTTATTTCATGCCATAATAAGGTTGTCATGTCTAGTTATGTTTCAAAGTATAGTGCTATTAAGGAAAATCTTTAAAAACATTCCTGCTTTCTTCCATATTCTGGTGCGCGTCATCTACTATACGGTTGCCTTTTAGGGAAAGTTACAAATTCAGCCACCTACTGACCAAATATCGAACTTAATCTAGCCATCCAGGTTCTGGGTAAATTGAGTCTGACGTTTCAAGGTGATCCATCACACTCTTCTTAGATTCTCATCTTAAGACAGAATAAATCACTTTCTAGAAGTGCCTATCACCCACTCAGTGATTACTGAAAGAGAACTGACAACAGATAACCCAAGTTATTAGTGAATGACTCTCACTCTTAAATCTGTAAACTCTTCAAGAGCCCCTTGTATGGACTAAACTGCACTGTGGTGTATTTTAGCTGCTGCTGGCTCAAATTCTTGCCCTTGCTTGTGTGGATGGAAAATGGCACAACACCAGCAGCAAACCAAGCCACAAGCTGGATCTGTGGACTGGCATGTTAAACCATCACAAACCAAGATGACTTTCACAAAATTTTGTGAAGCTTTCTTAGATGACTCCACAGGAGGGATTTCTCTGAATAAAGACTAACATGAGAAAGACATCAATTCATGTTTCCCTTTACAGTGGAGCACACAAAGTAACATATATACAAAGAAAAATGAAAGAAAAAAAATTTGCAGCCAAAATATGGATTAATGTTTATTATCAATCCCCTACTCTGTATCTGATTGAATCACTACTGTCATTACTTAATAGTGCCAGCAGCAGCACACTCATAACACTGTCTATCTTCCATATTCAATGCTATCTGGCCTCTTTGCTTACAGCCATCTTTTATTAGCCACAGACCATTATGATGCTATTGTATCTAATAACCCTTTATTACATTATATTAACAATTCTTTGAAATAGGTTCATTTGTTTCTTAGCCACAAACCTAAATACAAATGCAAATGCAAATGTTTGCTGCTTTGGTAGACTGTGGCTCTGGGATATAAATACTTTTTGTGGTGACTGAAATACAAGATAATGTATTTTAACATCCACATGAGCTCAGTAAAGGTTTCTGAAAATTTGGCTTGAGTGCAGCTGCCCACTGAGAAACTTTCACTTGAACAGAATAGTGGAGTGCATGGAATTTAGCTGCTGTCCAAGGGACCTTCTGCATGAACAGTCAGTTGCAAACACCTAATACAACATGGACATGACATTGCTCTCATGCTGGTCAGTGGGCCATGACAGAAAACTCCTTCCATGCATTGAAATGCCTAAATGTTTTGGAATGCCAGAAATATGTTATTAAATTTGGAGAGGAACAGGCGCCTATGAAGATGAACTCTGTAATTTAATTATGAAAATAAAGAATCCTAGAGTTCACATTGGATTTTTCAAATAAACAGCTTAAACCCTGCAAAAACAGAGTAATTCATTAGAAAAACCAAAGAGCTTAATCAAATCTGAAAATAATGAAAACATGCTTTTAATAGTATATTCAAAGGGAAATTCAGTATTCCTGAGGGCTGGGACAAAACTAATGTTGTATCAGATTTTCTCAAGTGTCAGCAAGGGCAATCCAGGCAAACACAGCACAGCTGGCCTGAAACTCATTCTGGAGTGGCTGCATTTGATTAATAAAGAACCAAAGTATGATAATACAATACCATAATAATAGGTCTATGGAAAGTAAATTTTATTAAATAAACCGTATCTTTTTATGAGAATATAAATTTGATTAGCAAGGCTGAAAGGGTAGTCTCGCATTTTTGCTTGGCAATTGGATTGGTATTTTACCAAACTGTAAAATCAACGTTCTCAACCAATTAAAAGATAGACATCATTTATGAATTAAGGAAGAATCATACTGTAATGAATGTACTTCTAGTGCAGATACAGAGATGAGTTCTTGGTCTTGTACTATTTATCATTACTGTTAATGACATAGAAGAAAAACTTCTATAAAGTTTACAGGCAAAACACAAATAAAGGGTGACAGAAAAAATAGCAAAAAAAAAGGTCCTACTACTCTGTTTCAATAGCATTTCAAACTTAAATACAAGCAAATAATACATGAGATATTAATTCTATCCTAGGGAGGACTGCACAGCCAGAAACAAGGCCACACAGACAGAAAGCAGCTTTCTCTTCCTGGGAAACACTGATGATGAAAAAAGGCCTGAGACCAGGATGACTAATGTGTTGGAAACAGGCTTGCTATTCTTGTGACCTGAAGAGCCATGGAGAGCCTTTTCAAGCAGTATGAAAAAAAGCAAAACCAGGAAAGCCCTACTGCTTCATTGTCAGTGGCTCTGGAACCATTGCTGGATGCTCAGTCCTGTTCTGGTGTCTGCAGCTTGAGAAAAGACGCTGGTGAACTAGAGAACATTCCGGAAAGGCAAACAATACCTCATGACTGCAAAAGTTGCCTTGAAGTTTAGTTTAGTTCGACCATGAGAAAGTTACACCATCATATCCTCTAACAGCAGAAATTTGCACTTATTGCTCCTACAATGGCCCCTATTTGCAAAATGTATTTCACGGACTCTCTTACCACCAAACGCCCTTTTGGGGGGCAACAGCACAGGCACTCAGGCACATCCAAAGTGTGATTCATTACAATAACCATCTCTAAAGCAGCTCATCTGAACTGTACCCCCGTATCTCTTCACTGGCTATCAGGAAAACCAGGTTTGATTGTGTAAGATGTAAAATAGAAACACTAAGAATGCCTGAAAGTTAGGCAAGATGATTTCCATGCCCATTAAACATGAATATCAGGAATAGAAATTTGCTAAGAGACAGCTTTTTGTTCAGTAACATCCAATGTCTCGAATTTTAGGCTAGACAAATGCATTAAAGAAGTTAAACACAAAGGGAGGAAAATTAACTGCCAGAATGCTATTAAGTCTGGTGCTGATTCTTCCATTACTGGGAATTTTAAATTAAGGGTTTTTTTTAAGATGTGCTTTGTCTCAAACAGAATTTAATTCAGAGATGCCATAAAGCCTGTTCTATGTGGAGCACAGATTGGATGACACAATGTTTTTTCTGGTTGTATAATTTATGACTTGTTGAATATATTAGTAGAAAACACAGTTCTGAGAACAATCTCTCATTGGTAAAGCTAGGATACAGATGTTGTAAGAAGGATTCTTCTTTCTCTTATAATGATAATATCAAGAAGCAGAAGTCTGAATTTCAATCAGTAGTTGATTTTTCTTTGTACATCCAGGTACAACTGTAAATTGTATGATCAAACTATCAAAGTTGTGGCTCCTAAAGGGGCAGGAGAGCTCAGAAGGAAAACACACATTTCTAGCTTTAATCAAATAGGCCAGAAGTGTTCTGTTAGAAACTTCCAATTCTCACTGCAGAAAGACATTTAAACCAGAATAAAACTGACCTAAAAATGCACAAATAGTTTTGCTAATAGGTATGTAATCAGAGAATTCAAAGTGAAGAGTGTGGGCAATTTTGCCAACACTGTTCCATGACCTGTGATCTTACCGTAAATTCATGTTCCAAACATCAGATGTTGTTATGGGACATCACATCAAAAACAATGACAAGCTATATTAGCATAATGGGTTATTATTCCCAGATCCATGTGATCAGTACTCCATGGCAACCCAATGATAATGAACGCCTTTGTCAGTAAGAAAGCATGTACAAAATGATACAAAGCATGAACCTCAGGCACCTGGAATGGTACATAAGGCTGTTAACATATTAAGAATTTAAACACCAGCATTGGCACTTCTTTCTGTATACACAAAGAAATTTTCCCCATGTTGTCAGCCAATCATTGCCTTTGTGGGGACATGGCATTTCCAGGACACTCGCTCAGGGTTCACCAATTGGAAAGTTAAGTGCTTAATATCAGCCTGTGGAACAGAAACCATAAAAATGACCCAGATGATAAATCACTTGGATAAATCTGGGTAAAATTTGCTGGTAAATTTACTGGGCAAACAGCATCTCAGAACAGGATCCACAACAGCCAACACTGCCTTAGATATATCCACACAGCAAGCTGACATTGTTGGGCCACTTCAAATGTTTAAAGCAGAACAGAGAAGCAGCTCCTCTCCTTTTCAGTTTGGCTGTAATTGCTTTTTATGCAACAGCTTAATGGCTAAAAAACTCCCAGAATGTGGTATTTTGGGGTTAAATGCTTAAACTTCAAGGTTTTGAAATCCCATCTCCAACCTTTAAAGAACTTTCATCTGGAATAACTAATAACTACAGTAATTTTAAAATAAAGTTTGTGGTGGTTTTTTTGTTTGTGGGGGTTTTTGTTATTGTTGTTGGGTGTGTTTTTTTGGCGTTTTTGTTGTTTGTTTTTAAAATGAAATCAATCTAGTTCCAATTCCACTAATGTAAGCAATTAAATACTCTCTAGTTTTCCATGAAAACCCTTAGGAAAAAAGCTAATCAGTATATCTTACTTAAATTATCACTGCAGAGACTTAGTAGATTTTCACAACATCATGCCAGTTCTTCTACAGTTTATGGAAAATCATAGCTATGATGTGAATCCAAAATGCATATGATTGCATGATTCACAACAGAAAAAAGACTGAAAAAGATTGCCATTGATCACACTGATCACTTGTGTTTGATGATGTTTAATGTTCACTGGTCTCTTGTGTTTAGGAACTTTAATGACTGAAGATAATTTTCTGTATTAATTAGAAAGACATAATTTGTTATTTATATTTACACACACACATACATGTAACAGTGATTTGAACCTTCTAGCCAAATGTTTTGAACTCTGCTCCTTATAGAGCAGATAAACATATCCAACCAAATAAATGTAAACAATACCAACATGAAATGTCTTTTCTGGATTTAATATTATAAAATGGAGAATTTTGTAACAAAAAGTCATGCCCCAAGGATATTGTCACAATACAAATGGAATTTTTAAAATGCATGACATCTCAGTCAGGCTTTAGGAAAGTCTACCAATTAGGTTGAAATTTGGTTCATAAGTGTGCTAGCTGTGCAAGAAGTTCTGAAAAGTATTATACACCTCTGTAATACACTACTTTTTTATACACTACTTAATGGAGAAAAATGTTTCATTAAAATCAGTAGTAGGAAGTTTGAAAAAATTATTTCATTACCTTGCAGGGATAGAGTCCTTTATGTAACAAGGAAATTACTGCAGAAATTAGTAACAGACTTAATGGTGATCTAGAAACAATGGTATTAATATTAGGCAGACAGTCCTTCTAAGTATCAAAGAACATGATACATTTAAATAAATATCTAACTTTACAGCAGTGTGATGCTTCCATTTTACTCCCTGAAGGACTACTCCTTGTCCTCAAATAAATGAAAAACCCTTACTTGTAAATGCCATTCTCAGAGCTCCATTGTAGCAGTCAGTCACCTGGAATTCCCACTTTGGGCAAAG
The DNA here is from genome assembly GCA_013389925.1 of Aegithalos caudatus. Classification (NCBI taxonomy): domain Eukaryota; kingdom Metazoa; phylum Chordata; class Aves; order Passeriformes; family Aegithalidae; genus Aegithalos; species Aegithalos caudatus. The sequence continues at coordinate 215,158 of WEIU01005606.1, read as the reverse complement.
CAGATCTGGGAATTGGCCCAGGAGCAGCTATGCATATACATGGACCTTCTGTCACTGCAGCTGCAGTGTGAAATCCTGTTCCTTCCCTTCTAGTGAAGAGCTGGCCCTTAAACTGCAGTTTAAGGATGTAGCCAGTCTTGTTTTTTCATTCTTTAAAAACAAATTCTATCTTGAAACACATTTACAGATTCACATGGTAAATAAGTTTCCAGATTTCTACTCCAAATAATCCCTTTTTTTGACTTGATTTTTTTCTCCTTTTTCATTACTAATACCTATATACCTCAATGTGTATATGTATACTTCAATGTCACAACATGCTATTTACCTTCTTTCAAATCCCTGATGAGGAGATAAAGTAAAGCTGTGAGTCCATTGCTGCAGTACACAACTTAGCTTAGCTCAATCGAATGTGATAATAAACCATCCACAAGGATACTTTTAATATTTACAGTGCCTCATGCCAGTTTTTAACACATTGCTTATAAAACTATTATGCTATTAATGCTCAAATATTCCCTAATGCCCAAATACATGGGTTTTTTTCTTCATTCAGCTGAGAACTGTCAAAAGTACCTGGATCTGTCTGACACCCTCCCCAGGGAGATGCTACTACAGACTAGTTTTTATTATTAGCTTAGACATTACCTCCGGTATTGGAGGAGAAGACTATTAGGAAGTTACTTGCTACTGCATTACAAGTAATAATAAATAGAGTAATAACCTGAGAGGACATTTTTTGTTCATCTGTGTGCTTTCCACTGTGCTGCATTACCTCATTGGACCCAGGCTTTCAGAGGTGAGGTAATATAGAGGATGTATGATTAATCTGATGCCAAATGAACCAACTGTTGACCCAGTTACCTTAACAGCATGCAAAAGGCACTTGCTGTTCTGCTCACCTGGTAACATTTAACACTTTATGTCCACCCAAGCACTGAGGCAAAGGAAGGCATAACCTGTGCTGGAAGGATGTGCTATAAAGCAAGAATGTAGGATGGAAATCAGGTCTCCTGCACTGCATTCTGCTCTTGGGAGGGGATTTCTCTGTCTCTCACCTCCCCCATCTCCCCAGCTGCTCTCTTCTTACTCTAGCTCTACAGTCTGGTGTCTCCTCATGTGTCTTCCCCACTTCAGGCTCCCTGTTCCAGTTCTGGACTCCCATGCACTGTTCACCTATCTAAACATTGCTCATCTCACCCTTCCAGCCCTTCTAACCCCCTCCCATTCCTTCTCCCATATCCCATCCCATCCCATCCCATCCCATCCCATCCCATCCCATCCCAATCCCTTCACCCACCCCTCTCCAGCACCCCCGTGGTTCCACCTCATACCAGGCAATCTCAGTTTCCACTCCCACTGTCTGGGACGTATCAATTCCTCTGCTTCTAATTCCTCCCCCATAATGATTCCCCTGCCTCTTCTCCTTTCATTCCCACAGGTTCTTTGCTGGGCTTTTATTGGAGATGCAATCCCCTCTGCCCGCACTTTCTTTGTGTAGTCATTGAACAGAGGCAGTTGACTGAAAAGTCTCTGTCCCCCACCCATTCCCAACAAGAGAATTTTTAACATGATCAAACAACAGGGTTTATTTCGCATTTTCTCATTATTAGAGAGGGTAGAACCACTTCAGCAGAAAATTCTAAAATTCACCTTCAGGGACATTAAGTTTAGAGGTGCTTTAGCCCAAACTGCAGAGCTCAGGAAAAGAGGGAATTTACATAAAAAAAGTAGGCACAGCAATACACACAGTAATTTAAAATTTTTTTTTTAGAATTACATTCCAACCTCTCTATATTAACAACTTTTAAAAGTTCATTAAAACAATAATGCAAATTATTTCAGTCATTTCAGTTGCTATGGAGGTCTGCAGATCCCTGTAACACTCACTTCTACCTGTCCTATCCTTTACTGCTTGAATACATGACAGACAAATAATTAAAAACAATCAACATTTTTAATTTCACATTCCCTTTGAAAATATTTTTATCTTTCATGACATATTTGTTAAAGATTCACCAAGGACCCCCTGAGACTTTGCTTAATTTACTAAACCCTGATGACTTCTGTATTTCAAAAAGTGATACATTTTAACTTTTGATTCCCAGGGAATCAAAAATGCTCTTGATCATCCCAGTAAAGGATGCATACACTGTTCTGTCTCATCTTCCTGCCTATGAACAATAGAACAAAAATCAAAATAATCACCTTGCTTTGGTTCAGATGGCACACAGATAAAGGGTGGGGTGAGGTTATTTGTTTCAAACATCTGCCTTCATGGAAAGAGAATACAGCTAAGTAATTTTCTCCACATTTAAGACATCAGTAGCAACAAATATGCATGCTGTGGAATTTTAAAACAATCCAGTGACATTTCCATATGAAAATTACTACTTACTGTCAATTAAAAATCTCAGATATATTAATTGGCTGAGTCATGATTTACAACGTGTCACTTGGCTACCAAGAATGTGAAGGAAAAAAGGTTCTTCCAGTACAAAAATAGAAGACAGGGTTTCATTTCCAGATAACACAGGATATGTGTTTCTCAGTTTATTTCTCTGTTTTGATTTGCCCAGGAATAGCAATAAAGCAATCCTTCATATTCAGGTAATAATGCTGGAAGAATTTAAGTCTGTAAAGCTTCCAGATGGGAAGCACTGTATGAATATTATTATAATGGAGACCATTGCAACCAAGTTATTTGCAGTGCTTTCCCTGCACCTGAATTAATTCCCTGAATTAATGAATGTCAATTTGCATCTTGTGAATGTACTTTAAAACAGGCAACACAATGAGCTTTGTGCAATCCTCTCAAAGGTGTGGCTAAAGTTTGTTTCACAGCTGGGGTATTTATGAAGGCTGTCACAGCAAGGATTTCCCTGCATCTATAAGGTAGGAGGCTCATGCAGCCTTTCTTCAACATCTGAGATTCTCTCTTCACTGTCAAACAGCCTCAATTTGCAAATTTGTAGAAACTTAAGTATCTTTAAGAATTCTACCCTTCTCTGAATTGTCCTGAATTTGATAAACATGTCCAAAAAAAAGGCAGGCAGACTGTGTAAATTTTGTTTCCACAGGAAAGCTATCTAAAACAATTCCAGTTACAAGGGAATGACTACTTTCAGCACTTGGTATCTCAGTAATGTGCAAAGAACAAACCTCATTTTGAAAACATACAACAATGCATCGCTGTGAGTATATGCAGAAACCAACTCTGCAAACTTCTCAAGGAAGAACTTCAACAAGAACTCCATCCAGACAACCTTCTGACTGAAAACCCAAATTAATCCACACATTTAAAGGCATTCAAAAATTATAAGCAGAAATGCAGTAAGAAAGATAATTCTGTATATTGTGTTCAACAAAACTTGTTCAAGGAAAACGGTATCAAAACAAACCAAATTATAAATGGACATCATTTGAAGTTTAATTTGCTCCACATAAAAGTTCAGACTCTTCAAAGTTAGAAAGAGTGGAGATAGCCTGACATTAGGAAAAAAATGTTAGCATAATGACCACCCAATTATAGAATTCTGTGGAACCAATATCTTTGTCAGACTTCTTTGCTGAGCTTACTACTACTTACTACTTAAGAATTCAAGGGAATATAAATTAGTTTTCCAAAGTCAAGCTTTTCAAAATAAAACTAAACGATCTGCAACTTCATGATTATAAATAAATCAAGATCTGATGCATTCTGATGATCAGTCCTTGTCTGATACTAACCCATCTAATGTCTTCACATTTTGGCCATACACAAAATGTGATTTCTCACCCCCTCACTGACTAGTGAAAAACCACAGCAGTCTCTCAACTTGTATGCATTAGCGCTCCATGTGTTGACTGCAAATTTCTGAAAAAACAAAAAGTATCCAGGATAAACATTGTATAGCATGTCTCCCTAAAGGGCCTTCCCTTTTTTTAATGTGTGAAACTTCTCTCCTAAGGCTCCATTCACCTAATTAAGCTCTTTATCAGCAATGTATTCCCCTAGAGAAACATGATACCGTCACTATAGCGATCCCACAGTATTTACAAAACAACACTCAGATTTCTCTTCAAACCAGTGTCCTGAAAACAAAGATAGATTTTGTCCCCAAAATCTATCTTCGTAGACATGACAAAGGTGAATCACTCAGGCACCTCTAATACCAGTTGTATCAGTGATCTTATATTATGCACAAACATCAATATTTTGTGGCGTGTCTCTATATTTGTGATCGTGCTCTCACACAGATGCAAGTGGCATTCAGTAACTCAGTGAAACTACTGCTGCTTGGCTGAGAGCAAACTAGGAAGTCAGTGTTTCTCAGATATGTTTCATTCAGTGGCTTGTTTTAGCAAGCTACACTGTCTGCTGTGAAAAGAAAAACTCTGCCATCCCTCAGTTTTGAATGTGACTATAATTGGCAATATATAGAAGATCATAAATATGTAAAGAATTGCCAGGCTTCTCAGTAGTTCCTGCGAAGCGGAGGGTCTGGGTTTCTGAACTCTGAACTTGAACAAGTTCTATATTTCCCCCTTTGAGACGTGCCATATCAAGGGGAACTCCAGAACCTGGCCAGAAAGACCATCCTGCTGAAGAAAGAGGCAGGGTTCAGCATTTCAGTCCACTGTCATTAAATTCCCTGCCTCATTTGGCGATGGGTTCACATTGCCCTAGTTCAGCCTTTTACCGCTAAAGAAGAAAGAGCAACCCTCCTTCTTGACTTTGATATTCCTTGCAAAGCCCACCTCCAGTTGCATTTTGAATTCCCTGTCTGTCCCTGAAAGCACTGTCCCTGCATGCCCAGGCAATGTCTATAAATTCCTTCTTTGCAGCCAGATCACACTTCTGCCTCGGATATATAACCTTTTTCACAGTGGAGCTCAGCCAAGAGGTCCCTGATAAGCCAAGCCAGTCTCCTCATACTCCTGCTCGTTTCCTTAAGCATGGGGAGTCCACTCTTGTTATTGGAAGATGCTGACCTCAAAGACCTTTCAGCTTTCCTAAGTTCCTTTGCATTTTAGAGCTGTCCCTCATGAGATCCCCACTAATAGCTTCTAAAATCTCAAAATTGAAATATATTTTCCTTAAGTCCAGGGTCTGTACACAGCCACCCCTTCCCCACACTTCTCAGGATTTTGAGCTCCAGTCAGGTCTTCCATGTTAATGGGTAACAGACCCAGTTGCACTTCACCCATTTGATCCATTGTAGTTCAAGAAGTTACTTCCAATACCCTCAAGAAATCTTGACTGCTTGCATCCGACTATTTCACACTTGCAGCAGACATCTGGAAGTTCAAGTCCCTCATGTGAACCAACATCAACGATTCATGAACTTCCTCAAGTTGTTCAAATGAGACTTTCTACACTTCCTCACCCTGATCAGTGCCCTGTAAACTATTTGACTTGACCCTTCAAGTAATTTATTCTAATCCTGACCCATAAAGTCTCCAGCATACCCATCCATCCCACGGAAGAGCTCTAGATCCGTAAGGAGTTCCTTCACAAAGACAGGAACTTCCACTCCTCATTTCCCTACGGGTCCTCCCTCAAGAGCTTGTATCCATCCATCCATCACAGCATTCCAACAATGTGAGCTGTTAACACCCAGCTTGCAACTGCTGTGACCCTGTAACTTGTGACTGCAGGTAGCACTTGACTTCTTCCTGAATGTTTTCCAGAATGCATGTATTTGTACAAATACATTTAAGTTATGCATAAAATACATAAAAGGCTGTCTCTTCATCCTGTTCTACAGTTCCTACTATATTTCTCTTATTCCTTTGCCCTGCATCCTTTGCTTTCCACCCCTGTTCACTGACACCTAACTGAACTGTGTATCATAATCCGTCCTCCACTGGCACCCCCAGTTTCCAGCTCTTAGCAGAATGATGAGCCCATAAGCAGATGTTTTGTCGTGCTTTGTCATACTATTGAACACCTTTCTATTTGCATTCTTAAAAATATAAACGGTGCAAGAACTTAATATCTCACTGATATTAACAAAATATCTCACTGATAGAGCTACTGAAAAGTTTGAACATTAATTATGTAGTTAAAATTCCTTTAAACTACTGCAATAGACAAAGGATTGGACGATTCAGAAGAAAGAATATTTGAGAAGGGATTTTCTTTCCATGGACAATTGATTCTAATCCAGTTTAGGCAACTGCAGTGACTGAAACATTACCAACTCACAAATAACTCAGCCACTTATCTCTGTGAAATTCTGCATTCCAAATTTATCACGGAAACAATGGCAACAACATCACTGCTGATGATCTGAAAAGAGAGGGATGCAAAAGCTAGGCTTGTCTCCTTCCTGAAGAAGGAACTATTACCAGTATTTAGCAGGCATAGGTCAGAAGCCACTATTAAAGTAAGTAAGATTTCCCATACAGTTACACCAGCCTAATAGCAGGAATCAGCCAAAACTGCCTGCCACTCCTATTAGTGTACCCTTATCCCCTTTCTCATGCTGACACCAGCATCTACACCATTTTAGAAAGTTTAGCTTTCAGGATATTAACTCTTTGGGCAATTAGGGTGGCAGAGAAGGGGCAGGAGCATGGGGAAAGGGGTAGGAGGCTGGGATGAGACTGTCCCTCCCAGTCACAGCTACTGCAACACCATATGCGCCATTCACGGTTTCAACACCCACAGGAATTCAGTCTCTAGGGCTACCAACTCATAGCAAGTGTCTAGTTTCTGATTGTTTAGAAACTCAGGAATGAATACAGAAAATAAAGTTGGACAAGCACATGCAACTGTAAATCTGTAGGTGTGGAGCATGCTTCCACCTGCCCCCAAGTCAATACACAGAAAAGAGTTAAACTATTAATGCAATGAGTGTACCAAATGTGGAGAAAATACAAAAGGACTGTTAAGTAGCAATTAATTATAATATATTAATATAATAGCTTACACTCTCCAGTATTAAATTTTAAACAATATTATACATTTTATACTCCTAAGGTATACCCCTTAGTGTTTATCACTTTCCTTTTATCTTTATATACTCCTTTTTTCATAATTATAGTTTTTCTATTTATATAGACATATAAAAATGAAAGATACCACAGCTTACTGAATGTATGTTGTATGAATAGAGGAAACGTAAGAATTGTAAGTTCTTTCCCTGATACTTTTGAATAATAATTAGTAATACTAGAAAAAAACAAACTGCTGATGTTATCCTTTGATAACATCAAGGATATCACAAATTAATCACTCAAAGTGAATACATAAATTGTAACAGAATAGTTTTGTTTTTACCACAGGTAAAATAATTAGAAGCTTTATGGAATATCTACCAGTAATTAACAAAGCCTCATTTCCAGATCATCTTATATTTTGGTGTTTTTAAGTTTTACCACAAAAATTTATGCACTATATTGCAGTCAAAATCTTTGTAGATGTTTACTGCAGTAATTCATTTTTAATGACAAGGAAACTCATTCTACAAATCAACTGAATCTTGCAATAAAGAAAGTATTTATGATTTTCTCATCCTTTTTTTCTCCTCCCAGTAAGGTCGAAACACTTCTGGAACATCCTCAACAGAGTAGCAAACATCAAAATAAACAAAAAAATTCCTTTTTTAAAGAGTTCTCATGTTCCCAAAATAATAAAATTTTCATTTTCCCTTGCTTCTGAGAAGAACCATGTCAAAATGCAAGTTCTAAAATGGGTACCACCAGAAAAACATAAACAGCCTAAACATTGTGCTTTACTACCTTTCCCTTTGGATCAGACCAAATACAAAGAAAGTTCCAGGGAGATAACAGTCACCATTATCAAGCAAGACACTTTACTGCTGACAATCACAGACTACCTAGAGCTGAAGAATACACTTAGTACCCTCCCTTCAGGCTCAGTGGTCAGAGCAATCAATCCCCTTCACACAGCAGAACAGCTTGAATTAATGGCAACCCTTGGATGCCAAGACAGGAGCAGATGCTAAACCTTTGTGCCCAGGGCTCCCTGAAGGCAGCAGCAGTGGAAGGGCCAGCTCCCTGCAGGTGTATGGGGGTGACACCTCAGGAGCCAGCAGGACACAGGTCCCAGTTTCTCAGTCTGCTCACCGCAGCCACTGGCCCTGTCCCTTCCCCAGCTGCCTCACGCAAGAACTGATCCTCTCCCTGCGGGGTGAGCCTGCAGCACATCAGCTTCTGGAATCAGGTTATTCGGGCCTCCAAGAATACGGATGCCAGAGCAAGAGAGAGGAGAAGGAAGGATAGGTTCTCCTTGTTCAGTGAATGTGTTTGTCTAAGTGGGCACTGGGGAACACAAATGAGCCTCTTTCCTTGATTGGTATCCTGCTACAAATATCCAAGCCTGATAGCATGGTGTGCTCAGCCTATTCACCCTTAAACAGGTCTGTGTTTGACTGCAGATAAGAGAACTCTACAAAAAACAGCTCAAATCACCCAATAAAATCTAACTAGAAGATCAAACCAATGCATCACAGACTTGGACATAGCAGAGATTTTCAGCTAAGAAAGTGTCCGTGGCCTTCCATTTTGTCTTGCTCATCGACACAGGACTTCATGAATATCCTCTGTAAAAAGGCTGAGTTTTATTGCCTTGTATATTACATTCATTTAATGAAGGACTAAATGTTCTTCATTAATTTCTTTTCCTGACATGGTAGAAACATATCTTCAAGAGAAAATCAGAACATGGCTGACCACATTGGTTGACTAGCAACCCTTCAGGCTCCACGCTGGCCACTGGGAAGCCTCTGACGCCTGATGCTCTTTTGACCACAGAACTTGTTTGGATGCCAGCCCTGTGTCCAGCTCGGTATGTGACCAGCAAGCTGTGGAGGAGCCAGAGATCCTACTGGGAGTGCTGTGGGATGTGAGCTGATGTGGGTGTCTATGTGGTCCCAGGCCTGTGCTGCCTCTGATATTACCACCACTTGTAAACAGAAGTAGCTTTTGACACTTGCTACAGGGACTGGGCACACAGGGCCATAAGGAAAAAGGATGATGACATGAGGATTTTGATGTGGATATTGGCTGCTGTGGAAAAAGGCAAGGAAGTATGGCCATGGGAAAGAGACCTGAAGTCCTGATACTAGGAAAGTTTTCATTCTGAGTCTGCATTAAACACAAGTCCACAGAAAACCCCCTTGCTATTCAAAGGGAAATAAACAAGCATTGCAATCCTTAAAATCAGACCCTGCAGATAGCTGTTCTATGAGAAGTGCCAAATATAATACTCCCTATCCAAAATATGCAATTTCATTTCATTACACAGAAAGAAAGAAACCTTAAAACCGATCTCTAGTACCTGTGAGACAAAGAAATGCAGTTTCTACAAGCCCACACAGGAGATGACTTGTGAAGCACAAGTGAACCATCTACCTGTGCCATTTAGATTCTTCTACAGAATCCTTTCTTCCAATAAACTTAATTACTAATCAGATCTAGGAACTGCAAAAGGCAGAATTTATTACAGACTTTTCTGCAGTTTATAATGGTGGTACTCTAGGTTCTTGTAGCTAGATTTCAAAATTTCTGTACAGATTTTTTTTTAACTATGAATTTGAAAAAGTAATTTGGAAAATAAATTCAGAATGAATCTATCTTATTCAAAAAAGTGAAAAAATCTAAGGAAAGATTAGGCTTCAAATTCTTAACATCTGTATTCATGTATTATGCCTTGAATAAATTACAAATCTTTATTTACAAAAATGCACAATATTTCCACAATAGATCTGAGGAAAACTCTTAATTGTCCTAGTTTTGGTAAGTCCTATTTTATTCTTGTCAGCTTATTGACCTCAGTGGGCCAAGTGAGCACCACTGACCTTGTGCAGGCATAGCCATTTCAGCAGTACTTTCAAAAAGAAGTCATGCAAATGATTAATGCAGTTGTTGACTGATCAAAAACACTCAAATATTTAAGAAAATATAAGGACACACATAAGTTGGGTAAAAAAGCCCCTTTGATTGTTCGTATTTTCCAACCAGAGAATCCCAGTTCTGATTCCATCTCCAACACAATACAGGAACATTTTCCAGACAGCACGACATGCACAGTATCTTATGGACAAACGCAGAGCAAAAGTCTGTCTTGGGAACTGCACAAAGGAGTATTTTGAGATCTCTCAGTTTGATGGGATGATTTCAAGGCCAGACTGTGACTTGGCTTTTTTATCCCCCAGGAAGAAGAGCGCAGGCTCTCTGAGAACACACCACAGACTGTTATCAGACTGCATCATCCTGACTGGCAACACTTAAAGTGAGCCCCATTGTCCATAAATTACCTGCCTCCTTAGCTGGATGATAAACATGCAAATGCAAGCAGCATGCTAGGTGAACACCTCAGCCAGTGCTGTGTGACACTGAACTGAATTCCTGCCTGGTATGACAAGAACACTAGTTTGTTAAACTCCTTAGACAGCAAAAATGTCAGAGAATCATGGAAAAATGTCATTCCAAGTAGAATAACCGAGTATATTTCATGGTATGGGCAACAGACATGGGCGACAATCTGCAAGAAAATGCTAATGTTCTGTGTAAGCCAAAACACAAATCAATGTAAAGACCTGGCTTTGGTGGGACTAAAAAGCCTGGGAAGGATAAATGCTGTTTATAGTGATGTTTTGAAGTGTCACTTTACAGAAACATTCATGGGCAGCACCTCTATATTGTTAACATTGCAGCAAAATATACACTGTAGGAACCAAAGTTGTTTTTCTTTTACAGCTGTATGTTAGACCTCTGGCTGCTATGTAAATGCCCCAGCATAATTTATGGCTTACTTCTGGTCTTGGGTGTGCAGACACAACACCTATCCTCTGAAAAACATGCTCCCGTGCATGCATGTGCAGGCTTCCCAGCAGTTTCTCAAGCAAGGGAAGTGTTTTCCTCTGCTCCACCCATCACATAGCAGAGCTGAAGAACGCCCTAGGTTTTTTGAACTCCCCACTGCCTTCTTATCAAATAGTTTGTTTTTCAGCTAGATAGGATACGTTCAGATTTATGAACATACCCTTCCAGTATGAAAGCAAAAAAAACCCCAGCTGTCAACAAGTGTAAGGCAACCTAGGTTCATTCACTCTATTTCCTCTTACTGTTTCTTCAGTAGAAGGGGTGTTTATCCACTGAAAGAATGTTAGAAATATCAATTATTCATATACTGTTTCCCTTTCTCTAAACAAGAACTTAAGGACTTCTAATTTCAGACCAGAAATACCTTTCCTATATTGAAATAAGTTCAATTATACTTCAAGATAAAGGAAAAAGAAAAAAAAAAAAACAAAAACAAAAAAAGCAAACAACACTTTATATTTAATTCTACAATGTAGTTGGCTTTATATTCTTAAGTGCTGGTTTCACTTCAAGTTACGGTAGGCTATTACAAAATTAATGCCAGAATTGATTTGATTTCTGCAGCATAAACTGACTTGTTTTTCTTCTGTCATAAGCTGTGCCTAGCTTGGACATAACAGAGTTAAATGTTATAAAATATGTGCTGTCAGATTACTCACTTATATTCCCAGTATTTGATTAATATTAGTCCAAGAAGGTAACTGAATCATAAAATTCTCTCCTAGTCCTTGTGGGATCCCTTATTTGAATGAATATGCACTAAATATTTTTGTAGGAGGGCAGATAAGCAATGCTGTTTAGGTAATACTGTTATTCCCTGGTGGCTTCACACTTGTGGTAGAAAAACAGATTCAAACAAGCACCACAGTGTTACTGAGGTTACAAACGACCTGGAAAAAAATACAGTTTCTATGGATATCATTTAATGAATACAAGTCTTGCATGTCACACATCTAATACAGTGTTTTGTTTATTTCTTTGCAGGTATCAGGTACTCTCCTTGTTTTGAACAGATCTTGCAATTCTTTTATACCACAGAATTTTAAAATACTAATCTTTTATGCAGAAATTATTAAATTATAGACAGTAGGATGATAAGAACCTTATTTCACACATAGCAAGTTGGATTTTTCCAGAGACATAGTGTTCTATCTTTTAAAAACAGTTAAATATGGAGATTTAGCACTGTTAATAAAAGCTTCTACAAAGAAGGAATATACTGTTCATGAAGTTTTAACTTAAAAAGCAAATTTCTGCCGGTGTTATCTCATCATCTTACCTAATCTGAATATATTTGCAAGCACTAAATTTTATTCAGACATCTTCATTACATAATATTGCTAAAACATTTATATAGCATTGATTTAAAAAGCAGTGGAAATCAGGAACAGCAGTACTGAAAAGACTAAGGCAGACTAAAATGCTATTTGTTTACATTCTGCAAAACCCAGCCTGGATCAGATAAACAGATGGATTCTTTCTGGCTAGAAATATTGCATAAGATTCTGAAATTAAGCATAGAGGGTGGGAAGTGCAGCTATAAGCAATTGATGTTTTGCTTCCCATCACATCAAAATGACTTTCAGACCTTAAGTAGAATAACTCTATTTTGTCCTCGGTGCACAATTAATAAAAAACCAACTTCTGAGCAATGCCACACCCTTGTGATTAAACATAATTTAAAAAAATATTTAGATAAAATCTGAACAAATCAAACAAACATGTAGGCAGGAAATGCAGTTTGGAATGCACTCCCTGCAATGTACTTAGACCCAGAAAGCAGACTAACTTCAGAATTCAATCAAGCAAAATCTAGTATAATCTCATTACAGCCTTTGCAGTTAATGAAACCCATTTAAATCTCTGACATTTTGATTTTTAGAGCTGACAAAAGCAAAAATTACTTGGTTTATATAACACAAACATACAGAAAGGTATGGTTCTATCCTTTAGGTTATCCTAGCTATTTACCAAGCAATGCATAATATGAAAAGATTACTCTTCTGCTACTCACTATTGCTCCAGGATTTCAGTAAATATTTGATACTGATTTCAAAGAAGCCTGAATCCTGCTGGCTAGCCATGTCTGCTGCATACAAAGAGGCTTCTATAATTCTGAGCAGCTGAAGTGGCAGGTACTATGTATGTAGATGTGACTGTCACCAGTCAGTGATGTAAACGAGGGGTCAGAGGAGGAAATGAAGTCTCCGCAGATCCACTTCTTCCGTTCATGGTAGGTAAGCTCATTAAAAAAAAAAAAAAAAAAGCTCAACAACAACAAAAACACACCATGAGATTTTTGTCCTTTGCTCTTCCTTCGGGGCTTGTTCTTAATTCTATCTGAAGAGTATTTTACTCCCTCGCCCCCTCAGTACTCAGTATTTTCATTTATTCCATTCCACAAGCGGGCAAATTTCTTCTGCTCGGTGAAGGCATATGCAGCACCACGGCACTTGTTCCATAGGCACAGTTAGAGTGTGTTCCCGAGGGGTGTCGGAGCCGTGCGTTCAATAACGCGCAGTCTGCCTGTCTGAAGCTGTTTTCCCATCAGAAGCCTCCAGCCCGAGCCTGTGCACCTCCTCTCGCCAACCGAGGATCAACTTGAAGCCCCACCGAAAACGTCTCTTCCGCAGCTGCGGGAATCTCACACGTACTGCTTAGCTCCAGGGGGAAAAAAGCACCCCCGAATGAACATCCTCTGCCTGCCCTGGTCAGCTGCTCTCCTTCCGCCGGCTTCCAAGAAGAGCACGCTGAACTATACACAACTGCATCATGCTGCGGTAAAGCTGAGCTGCACCCATATATCTGATTGCAGTGACGTTGGGAAGGAAAAAGGGCTCTCCCTCAGCCCAGTTGCACAAGAGAAGCACTTCCAGAGCACCGAACCCACGGCATTCAGACTGGCTGCTTCTGCTTTTCTTTCACTGCTACAGAAAAACGCGTTGTCGTTTTCTTCTTGACACTTTTTCCGCCCCCCCTTAACAAAGATGAGAGACAGCAAGCTGAATTCACGACAGCAAATAAGCCAGAGAGCTCACTGCTTTGTATTCACCTCTGAAAGAGCCACAGAAAACTCAGTTTGATATCATTTTTATCTTGAATAATGGTTTCTGAAAAGGAACTGAATTCACATAGGAAAAACGAGGCAGAAGCAATTCACTGCTTGTTAATCTCTATTTTCTACAAAATACTTAATTGCTAGGTACAGTTTCCATATTCCTAAGGTTTTATTTCATATAATCTCACTACATCACTATGCATATTTTAATAGTAATAAAGAAAAAACAAGAATCGGTTTCCAAAATACTTTTTGTTTCACATATTCTTGCTATCATCCTTCCAGATATTATTTCCTAGGAATAACAGTACTTTTTTTTTTTTCCTCTCAGTGAAATAAATTTCCTGCAGCATTTCATAATTATAATATCTGAGACAAAATAGAGTGCGTCTGCTGCTGTTTCTTCTAAAAACTTTGTCAGTAATTATATTTGTACATTACTTTTAGTTTCAGTATGCAGAATATTTGATGTTTGGATTGGAAACCGAGGAACACAAGGTCAGTGAGACCAAGCTTCTGTGATTCTCACTGGAAGTATGCTAAATGTCTTCTGCAAACATACCTCATCCAGAGATAAGCTTTTGTGTCCTCACGAATGACAGGCTGTTGTTTAAACTCACTTTGTAAACCTTCTTTCAGTTCCTAAATGAACTTCACTCAAAACCTGTTTACAGCTTCTCATGGACATGAACAACCAGAAATGCTCAGAGTATCTCACCAGCCATGTCAATGAGAGCTGATCAGCTTTTCCTTTTCTATGCTGTTCATTATCATCTCGTTGTCACTCTGCATCCCCAATTTATATTGAGACACTGCTGTCCCATTTGTAACCTCCTTCCCTACCCCTCCACTGACAGAGCCTCCTCTCTGTGCCATCCTGTTTTAGCCAGCACAATCCAGCGTTTTACGATTAAACTTAAATTTAACATCAAATGAAGGAAGTTTCAAGATCTAGGACTGATAACTTTCCACCACCCCACTAACTGATTTTTCATCAGTCACAATGCCAAGTAGGTTTGTAAGTCCTTATTCACTCTTACAAATACTGCATTAATTCCTATGTTCAAGGATTTAAGTAATAATGTCCCCGGTGGTGCTATGTCACATGTTTTTCTGGAGATGACTGATATATTAATTTTATTGCAACTCTCTTGTTGAAAATAAAAACAGGAGGTTAATTTGCAAGTAGTTGTATTTCCTAAATCCGTATTAGATTTTATCCAATTTTAACTTAAATCCACACCTCTAAATATAATCTCCCAACAAATTTTATTTCAGTTGTGAGTATCAAGCAGCCTCTCTATTGATGCAGATCGTTTTCCCCCCAACAAATCTGTGTTTTGTATTTACAGGGCAGAATCTCTCTTTTGACATGCTCAACAAAAATGTTATTACCCAAGCTGCAACATCATATGCCTGCTCTTCTTTGAGTGAATGACTGGGAAGTTAACTGGTTTTTGTAATGTGAATTTGAAGATGTTTGAGGGTTTTTTTACACCTCACAATTGATTTTTTGTTGTGTTTGTATTACTCCTCCTACCTCCATTCTTCTACAAGGCAAAATGAAAACTAAAGGCAAAAACATTAATGTGTAGTTGGTCAAATCTTATTCTTACTCCATCTCTCAACCTTACTGGAAACTGGACTCTTTAAAATCAACGTTCTTGTTTCGAATTTGTAAAGGAGTAAGGACGTTTCACCATTTGCTTTTTGTTCCTTCACACAGTCTTACTCAGCTTATCTTTTGTACTACTGCTGTCAGGAGAATACCAGCTGACATGGGTCACCTGTCAGCTCCATGGGATTCTCTGAGGGTCCTGCGTGTCCCTCAGAGGCAGAATGGAAAGTTCAAGGTTTTGTTGGTTGGTTTTGGTGCTTTCAAGTAAAAGCCATTTCAGATATCCCACACAGACAGTTTTCTTAATTGTCACTATCCAGCTCCTTTTTTTTTTTCTCAAAAGTTTGTATTTTCAAATATGCAGATCTCTCCTTGCTTATTTTGAGTCAGCTTGTATGAACAAGGTCCAGTAACATTCCTACCACTTGGTCTTCACCAGTTACCAAGTCTAATCAGTCTAACAATATCTTCTTGACTTTGTGAGCATTTGGTGAAGAAATAAATGGGCTATTGCACCCAAGGTCACCTGTATTTGACTACCATAGTTAAAGTATCACCTAATGCCCAGTTGCATTTCCTTGTGGAGTAACATTATAAAGGCTACAGTTATGTTCAGCTGTCTGTCTAGGAGTGGCAGATCCCCAGCATCTTTTTGCTGACTTTCTCAAAAGTGATAGGGAGCCAAAGTAATCCAATTTCATGTAGAGTAGGTCTTTCTTAAGCATTGCATCACATTAATGCAGAATCTCACTGCTCTCACACTGCTCTCAGTGGTCTTTCTGAAGAACATCTATGAATACTGTTTCTCCACTGACATGATGCTGTACTAAAATATTGGAAAGCTTAGTGGATATATTAAGACAAAGCATATTAAGGAAGAACGCCACCACTCTTCGAGTCTGTAATTTTGGCATCATATGGACGAGTTCATACAGAATGGTAGTTGTTAAGATTTACTTCAGGTTTGATACTACTCCATTATTGGTTCTCCTTTCAAAATTATCAACCAAAATACATGCCTCAGAATTTAACTTTTTTTCTAACAGCTTCTTTAAAATTAAAAGTAACATCAATTAAAATCTTACTGATTTCTATCATTAGTCATAAAATATTTTTAAAAACTTAAATGCTAAATTATATTTAAGTATTTGCAAGTAAGACAACTTCCATATATAATGATTTTACTCATATTTTGGAAACACTCCTAAAACAGGAATAACACACTGAAATGGCAGAAACATCAGCACTCTAATTTAGTGTTCTGAACTTATTTTTGGTAGACTCACAAGACTGAGAAACTTTGAAGTTGCATAGCTTCCACTGGCATTTTTGTTGACTTTACGATATTTAAAATTCAATTACATATTCCAGGCTGTGAAAGATAGGCATGAGCCTACAAAATCTGTCAGTGAGAGTAAATTGTCTGATGAGGGCTATTACAGACTTAGATACTTACAAGTACAGCGGGCTCCTTCTTTATGATATTACTACATGGGAATTGACAGTTACAGCCCCTCCCTTTTTTTTTAACCATACGAAATGATAGATTTTTTTACCATAGATTCAAAATGTAAGGCTTTTCGTGTATCTGCCATGAACTACCGGCTGATTACCATAAGCACTGTTCAAACTATAAACATGTGTGTGTAACTCACACTCCACATTTGTGACACAATGAGCACCTCCTGTTCTCTCACTGTTTTCTGAGATTAGATATAACAAATATCCAGGAACCTTGAGACTTGGCTAATACCCTTCTCAGTCTGAACAGAGTCTGGAGCTGTGGAGCTTCCTTGCCCCAACTTTGGGAAAAAGAAGCTGGGAGGTGCTGATCATCAGCATGGTCAGAAGGGTTCTTGTGAGCGGAATGCTGCATGAACAGCTATTGTCACTGCAAAACATCTGAAAAATAGACTTCCAAAGCTTTCACTAAGTCAAGGAACAAGAATAACAAAACCACATGCTGCTGGAGGTATTCACAATATCTATCTTGAGGCATCTAGCTCAGATGCCTACACTGGGAGGTGAGTGCCTTCAGCATGACACAATAGTTCCAAAGAGTTCCAGTAAAGAGCACAATTATTTGTTCAAAGAAGCCTGTTTCTCCTCACTGTATACATGATACTTAGGGTAACTACTTTTGTAAACTGGATTTTTAGATCCTTAATATTTAGTAGCATAGGTACCAATTTTGTTTACAGTTTTGGTGACTACTGTTTATTACAGTAATTCAGGCAGTTTAGTCCTCTATGTTTTCAGCAATGCTTGCAGGAATCCTTAAAAAAGCACATGGAGATTTGAATATAGCACAGTCTTGCACAATCTTCTAGGGCTCATTTTAGCTTGGTATGAAAGGGCCTATGTGGATTTTGCAATCTTAACTCTTCAGAATCTGAGGCTAAATGTGAATAGTAGCTGAAAGCCTCTAAGGGATGTCAACAGTAACAAAGGAAATCTACATTTAAATTCTGTCTTCCAAGCAGTGATATGGACACATCCCAAAGCTGAAAGTAGCTCTGCTGAACTACTAAAGGTTTTAATGTGCTTTATTATGATTACTATTTTCTATGGTTTCATATAGCTTTTCCTCCTTATTTTGAGTCAAATACTATGCCCTTTTATCCAAATAATACCGTATGTTGAATTACATCTGTGTCTCTGATTTCCACTGAATCAGATTGGATTCACACTGCTACAGTTTGTATAAAAGTTTGGCTGTCTGGAGTTTTTCACCTCAGGAATAAGTAAGGGCAGCTACTTAGCATCTTTAAGGTTTTGATATAGTCTAGTTCCCTTGGGCAAAATAAAGTAACCCTACAAAGAATGATTCCCAGATTCATTTGATTCCAGTGCAGAACACTCTACCTAACAGGAAAACAAAAAGGATATTGGCATATCCTGGGATAGGCTGCATTCATGATTTCACATTCCCTTCTCTGGGAACCTCTTTCTGTCCTGCTCTTGAAAGACTGTGGTAGCTTTCAGATGGAAGCTGGTCATAGCTCAATGGTATTCCAGTGCCTAAATATAGGTGTCTAGCATGATTATAGACACCCTAAGGTATGGGAGCTATTCACAGAGACTGGCAGATATGACATAACACATACATAAGATCCACAGCTTTACTAATGTCCTCTGCTGAATCAAAGATCAAAATTGTAGTATCTAAATCAACCAAATTTTATGTAGTATGATGTCCCATGTATTAACAATGTAAAACAAACACCTTGCTATGATCCAAATTAAAAGTACAGAGTGACAGAAAGAACTCCACAAAATAAGATTTCATCGAGGAAATCTCATTCATTAGGATCTGCTCTAAATAAAGTAACAGAAATCCTTCTTAATTTATGTCTCATTAGTTTTGCTGCACCATTTTGTTTTGCCTCCTGTTTGTAAGTGACTGTTCAGCTATTGCCACCTAGTGATGAGAAGCAAAACAGGCAGAAACAAGAAACGGTAAATAATGCATAAGGAATGCATGTTTACATCACAAATTGTGTCAAAATGGAAGACAGCAGCATTGAAATGAAGCACATGTTTGTATTTCCGAAGCTAGGGCATCAGGAACTTGGGTACAGTTATAGAAAATATTTAAATATAAACCTATTGAATGGTACTTAATAGAAAAAAATAACATATTTTCATAGATACATTACAGATTCACACATTACCCAGCTCTCATCCTCAGCTTGTTTAGTGGATTCATTAGAGTAACTAAATAGGTTGTAAGAAGTTCGTGCCTAATGTACAAATAAGAAATTTTACAGAGGATTAATTTGTTCATGTTGGAATCATGCCTTTAAGATTCAAAGTATTATTATTCTTCCTTGCATTTTCTTTGGAGCTGTCAAACTGACATGTCCTCCTAGGACTCTGTCATTCACCTCTGAGTTTCTCCCTAGCCAGCCAGGAACAAATTTTGTTTGCCCAGACTTACCATACACATGCTAAAAATATACCATCCTGAACGCCATCAGGAAATCTGCATCACTACCACTGGGGCAAGGACTCAGGCTGCACTGATGCAAGAAATACTGCTGTGCATGCCAAAATGCAGCCTGTGTCCCACAAGCACAGACCACAGGCATCAGCAGGCACAAAGAATAACATAAGCAGTATTTTCTTCCTGCTCTTCACCTGAAGTTTCCAGGAGTCATCCCTAAACAAACTCATTTCCATTACTGAAATTTTATAAACTTCTTCCCTTTTCAGTTTTGTAACAAATCCTTACCTGTATTTTAGAGATAAGGCTATATGTCATACTCTCCAAACATCCTAGCATGAGGTGTCAGAACTTCCTCACAGCAGGAAGTTTCCAAACCATCACCGAAGGTGATTCTGATTCTGGGTGTTTGTTTCAGAGATGAGATGGAGTAACTGAACCCCACCCACACACTCAAAGTAGAATTTGTATTTGCTAATTTACTCATAAGAGATTGTTACCAGGTCTAGGACAGAGGGAATCGAGATTTTGTGGCTGTCCCTCTTTTTCTCAAGTAATTACACATATTTCCTCATTACACAATGCATAGACTGAACCCCCAAATCTGCAAAATTTAGGGTCATAGTAAGTAATAAACTCCCTTTTCCACTTCCCTTCTGTCATGCAGCTGTACGTCTTCTAGCCTCCAGGAAACTCTGTGGGAGGACAGAGGCAGGAAGAAAGGCAGAGAAGGCAGGAAGGAGAAGCCTGGAGCATGCCCATTGCTAAATAGTCACAGTCATGGGATGGTTTGGGTTGGATGGGAGTCAGTCTTGGAAGACTGACTATTCCAAACCCCTGCCATGGGCAGGGACACCTTCCCTTACATGGCATTGTTCGAAGCCACCTGTTCGTTCCTACAGGGTCTCTAGGGATGCCTCACAATTACTGCACGTGACTGCAGCTGAGATCATCAGAGTTCTCGGCTTTGTTCCTTCTCATTCTTGTGCTCAGACACACTTGGAGATTCCAAGCACAGCTTTCGAAACCCCTATCCTGCCAGGGCCATGGAGCTGAGGAAAACTCCCTTTCCCCTTTCCTCCCCAGGCATGGAACCTGCCTTGGGAAAGGAAAAGCTCTCACCTTTTCACAGAGGTGCCTGAGATGTGATGGAAAGCACAGCAAGACACACAAGGAGCGGGGGTGTACCCCCTTGGAATGGTGAGCTGATGGCAAAGCTAAGGCACCTAAACAAACTGTATCACACACCTTGTTTTTGTCTCCCTTGTACAATAACATGTTCAAAATATCTATTTTCCACAAGACACCTCTCTGTAACATGTTGCACATGTATAATATTTTCATTGATTATCAAATTAGAAGAGATGGAATTTTCAGTGCAGTAGCTCCAATTTGTTCTCTAATACTAATCCATCCATCAGACAGATCTTATCTCAGTGCACTTCCTGAGTGTGTTTTTTAACACAAACATTTTCTTGAATCTCAAATACATTTATAGATATATTTTCTTCCTCTTAGTTCTGCCAGCACAGCTCCTAATTTTTTCCCTGACTTTTAATAAGATGGTCCAGTGACAGGCTACTTGCTTACTTGTTCTTTTTTTAAACTTTCCTTTCCATTCTCTCATTCTGTCTTTAATTATTAACAATTCTTCCTTTCTGGCTGACCTATTTGATACTCACACCTCAGTGTTTACGTTATTCTGCAGAAAGGTATCCTTTTGCTTATGTCCCTTTTCTCCACTAGAAACATCAGCCTTAGAAGATAAGTCAATTTTTTACTTCTCTCATAAAATGAGAACAAAAATGTTGGAAGGATTTCAACCAGCTTCCATCTACTACAGATCAAGATGAGATGGACATGGGATCAGACTGTGCTACATTTGCTGTCTCTTACACCTTCCTATCAGGTGTCAGGCTCTGCCCGCTATCAGAGAGAGGGTCAGACCAGCCAGGCTTTGGGTCTGAGCTGGCACACGTGTCCCTGTAATGCTAACACCTCCAGTCTCCTCAGGCTGGCCTTACGCAAACAGTGTCCACTCTGAATGAATCCAAAAAAGGTTACCTCTTGCAAGAGCTGTGTTAGAATTATGTGGCTGAAACAGGGAACCTGAGCACCATCAGATTTAGCTGGCCATAGGTTACCGACCAGTTTTCAAATGATGAAGTATCAATTTGTATCAATTTTTCTTCCTTGACATGTACTTCCCTGACATGTACCACCACAAACAAGACTGTACATCCTCCAAGACTCAGGCCCTGGCTGTGAGTGAAGTGCCTGGAATAGCTGGAGCCTGGCTCATTACAGTGCAAGAGCTTTTTTCTCATTTTACACAGAGGTGCTAATAGAAAGTTCAGGTTCAGAGAGCTCAGATCAGTGCTACCTCCAGTTAGATCAGGGACCTCAGGACTAAGCTAGATAACATCAACAATTTTTAAAACTTTTTTGTTTCAAGGTGGGAAGAGCTAACACTTCAAAAATCAGGATTACCCCAGAAGTCATGCCATGACCAAAAAATAAATTTTTCTTTCCCTTTCTGTAGTTATAAACAGGACATGCACATATGCTTCTTAGGTCACTTGATACCTTTAATAGCTAGGTTGTCACCATGCCCTTCATCCCTTTGAAAATATTTCTGAATATCCAAAGTAAAAATAAATAGCTGTCAGCAAAAATCCTCATGACTCAAGCCACTGGCTACTTTGCAGCAGCTTTACATAAATGACTACAGTGTTGTGAGGTACTGTCAGAAAAAATCAGGCCATATGATTTTACAGTGAAATTTCCATTTCTCTTACATGCATACCTTTGAGTTACAACTTCTACCTCAGTGCTCTCCTGTTATTATTCAAAATTATTTTCTCCATTCTTTCAAGAATTGATGTCAGTAAATCATCTCAATCCTAAACAGTTGTTGGAGTATGTCTTGTTTTATATAGTTTTGAATTCAGTTTTCATATAACCCTCCTAGGCAAGCACTGGTGAGACACAGCATCTGGAATTTACCGTGTAACACCCTTAACTTGCACAACAGTGTGTTTAGATGATGGCTAGATAGGAGTCAACAATTTGGATTTAAAAAAAAAAAATCTCATTGATCTTACATAAGAATGCTTGTTCTGACTTGCAAAATAGTTTTTATAATTTTTTTAAGTACTGGGAAGCAAGACCTTAAAAAAAAATTAGAACATTATCTGTAAGTATGTATTGTTTCACCTTTTGGAATAATCTGTGCCAGGAGAGATCTCAGTTTGAGAGGTAGAATCTTTCCTACATTTTTCCCCCCCTACGTATAGTACTTTTTAACTGATGAGCACTTTATTGAGGGTTCTCCCTTGCTGTGGTGAAGGTTTTGCAATAGCAACACTTTGAGCTGGGCACAGGCAATAGAAGAGCTCCAGCATTCTCCAATTTGCTGCTGTTCTACAGGAGCACAAGTGTCCTCACAGAGGCCAAGGGCAGCCTTTGAAACTGGGTCTTTTATATCCTTCGGAGTTCATCCCTACCTGCTAAACCAAAAAAAGTCTTCGGTCTCCCAGAGACATGAGGTCTTAATACAGCTGCCTGCTTATCTTGCAAAAAGGTAAACGACTTTCCTTCTGTTTAAGAGGGTTATGTTACTCAGGGTTTCTTGCATGCTGCATTTGAATGGAAACTGCAAATTAGCAAAAAAATGTACAAAACAAAATATACAATCTGCTTTTTATTAACTAAAAGAAAAAAGAAAATACTTTAGGCCCAGTACACAAGGAAGAAAGCACAAAAAGATGCCACATTTTAAATTGAACTGTTTCCTAGAAAAGGCAGTAGTAATTACAGTTGCTTTAAATACACTTAAAATGATTAATGATTTTGAGTCACCACAGCCTAGATTTTAAAAGGCATTTAGCTTTTGAAACATCTAACAGTTGCTTGGTATATTATTAAGTGTCTAAGCTGAGTAAGTATCAAACTCCCATGTACTTGTTTGTCCACTCATTATTAAACGCTTTGAAAATCTAAACTCATTTTTTTAAAAACTTAGTAAAATTAGCAGATCCTATTCTCTCCTTTTTTTTTTTTTTTTTTTTTCCCCCAGATTAGAAGAGGAAATAGTTGATTCTTTTTCATCTCTGGTTTGGCTTCTCAGCTGTGAAGTGAGATCTAAAATATAGGATATATAATTGAAAACAATCCACAGAGACAGAATGCTTTTATTTGAATATGGCGCTCAATATGAGCTGGAAAAAAAAATCCAGTTAACTTTTATAGCACCCTACCTCAAAAGGGAACGGTAATAATAAAAAAAATAACAACTGGTCTTCACCTGCTTTGAAATCTTTCAGTGTAGCTGCAGGCAGTGCTGGGTGTGGAACCTGAGCTGACGCTCAGTCGGGTACCAGTGCTCAGCGACACCGTATCCTCCCCATCACACTGGGCTCCAACGCACGAACCCTGCCTGAACTCTGCCACACATCAACGGAGGTCATCGCCAGCTGCTGACTAATTCAGTGAACTAAAAACTGAGCATCAGCACAGGCAGAGCTCTTTATAAAATGGAAACTTCTCCAAGAACAGAAGGATACTTCCCCCACATCTGATAAGATTTTGCCCCGTGTGTTTTCTTGTTTGATTAAACTAACCTGAGATTGTGCTACTGTTGAAAGAGCTGTGAAATTCTTCTGTCCCCACCCTTTCCCCCATAATTTCCATCAGGTCTCCTTGTGCCCGCACTAGTTAGGAGCAGAAGTTTGATTTGAGTAGTGGGTTGGGGCTAAAGTTTTAACTTCATTACCTGCAGTTCAGATGACGTTATGAGTATCCCCACAGGTCAATGCAATGGAGGCTGAGGGGTGTTCAGGTGGGGGAAAGAAGCAACTGATGTTTCTAAATTGAAAAGAAAAAATCCTAACCTGTTCAAAAAAAATCAGAGACATGCTTTTCATAGCTATTACATGGTTAAATAGCTTTCCCAGCTGGTCATATTCATTTAAAAACACCTGTAAGAGGCACTTCTACCTATAAGAGGGAGTACTTTTTATAGCAACATTCTTACAAGCCACTTTTCTGGCTGAGCCCTTATTAAACTTTGGCTGCTGCAGGAGCAGATACATTTTAGCTCTAATTGCAAGAAGCATGGTCAGAAAATGAACTTGAAGATTTAAAAAGCCAGAATGGACAGTGACAATTAGTCTTTGTAGGATGATAACTCTGTTAAAATTACTGCATCTGTTTTTTCTAGACCTCTACTGTGAGAAAGGACCAATGCTAATGCTCATGGAAGTTCCTTCCACTATTCTTTCTGCAAGTATCAGGAGTGGAGGAAAGCAAGGGAGCTTAGTAAAGAAAGGTGTCTGCAACTCCTGCAACAATGGGCCTCGCTTATAAGGCAACATGCAATGAAGTAGGCCTACAGGATTGCTTGACAGTTTTACCATTTATGTTTCACAAAAAGAAAAAAAAAAAAGAGTAGATTCTATTTTCTGGAGATACTCAGTGAGAAAGATTGTCGATGAACAGAATAATGAGGAAATGACAACAATTATAATAATCTTGGAAAGTAGAGTAAGAGAACTGATAAGATTTTCAGTAATACAGAGTGAAACAAAGTACTTGTAGAAGTAGTAGGGAAAATATTGAACAAAACTGTGTTAAAATTGTATTAACTTGATTTTTCCTTTCATTGAACTTCATGAGATTCCTGTTAAACAGTACAGGCTCCAGTGTCAGCCCCTGGGCTACGCTGTTAGTGACTGACCTCCTGTGCACCTTCATGCTGCCCATCACCACCCAGTCAGCCTGGCAGCTCAGCCCTCCACTCACCTCACTGTTCATTCACTGAGTCTGTATTTCATCATTGTGTCTATGATGATGTTCAAGGAGATACTGCCAAAACCCTTTCTAAAGTTGGAACTTTGATTTCCCACCATCCACCAAACTGGCTATCTTTTGTTTTAGAAGGCTATTGGGCTTGTAAAGCATCATTTCCCCTTCATACAAACATGCTGACTGCTGCTGATCATCTACTTTTCCTATGTTTGGAAATGGATTATAGGATTATTTGCCCCATCACTTTCTCAGGGATTATGGTGAGGATTACCAGCCAGCAGCTCCCAGATCCTCCTTCTTGCCCTTCCTGGAGAAAGGAGTCACATTTGGTCTCTTTCAGTCCTCAGGAACCATGCCCAGTAGCCATGAGCTTTCAAAAAGTATCAAGACTACACAGACCATGATGCCAGCCAGCTTCCTCAGCACTTGTGGTTGCATCATCAGGTCCCATGGATGTCCAGCTTGTTTCAAATGTTCCCTAACCTGTTATCCCTCTACCGAGGGTAAAGCCCTCGTTCAGGCCTTCCCACTGGTCTCTGGGCCCTGGCATTCCTGAAGATCTCCTGATGCTAAAGACTGAGGCAAAGGCAGCATTGACTACCTGGGCCTTTTCCATCTTCATCACCATCATTGTCCTTGCTGATGAGTGAAGTTTACACAGTCACTGAGACCTCTTTTAGGATGTACTTTCAAGTGGGAAGAATGAAAATGTAACAACAGATTATGCAGAAGCATTCTCAACCCTGAAACCAGATAAAGAACAAACTGTGACACTACTCTTACTTAAGATTCCAACAACATTTAGTATGACTAATCTAAACTTAAATTACATTATTACTAGCTTCTGAAGGGAGAACTGCTGATTTTCTGGTTCCAGAGCAGCTTTAAATTGGACTTGTACACATATGTTTTGTTTATCCTCAACTCACTGGGCAGAAAATTACATTTCAGACCCTGAAATTCCATCTTGCAAGCTTAATTTAGTCTCTGGCATTCTGCTTTTCTTGTCATCCTTCTTTCACCCTGGCATCTTTGTGTAAAACCTCAGCTGCAGATTAGACTTTTTGATTCAGAACAGAGCCTCAGCAACTAGTGGGAATTTAATACTTGAATGATTTTCTATAGAGGAGTCAGTAACTGTCCATGATAAATCTAAACAAGTCTGATCAGAAGTACTTTATTGTGACTCACTGAACAAACTGGTACTGAGTTCTAATGACCTCTATGGTAATTAAAGTTATGTCTTGCTGGGCAGACTGGTGATCCAATTATGTAGGCCATGCCTAACTATGAATGCCATGCCTACATTTGCCCCTGGGGCTGTTCTCTTGCCATAAGGCCAGGTGCCATGAAGCAGCCCAGAAGCAAACAGCAAAACATTATCTAAATTCTAGTGGCAAATCCAGTTCTCCCTTGGTTCGTCAGCACTTGCCAACTTCTGAACTGGGTCTGAGAACTGCTAGGAGAGTTATCCAGGCAAAATGCAGAAGAAATGGAGCAGCTTTGCTAGAGAGAGATTTCCCTGACTTGCATAAGAACAGGAGAGGACAGGCCACCAAGAGACTGACTGCTTCAAATATCCTAAACAAAGTAGGAAATACAGGAGAAATGAGATTACAGTTAGAAAGATGGCACTTGTGAACTGTCCCTCTCCTTACCAAAACACAGATTAAAGATCAGGCTGCAAAATTATTGTGCAACCCTTATATTGTTTGCAGCATAAATTACCCCAGAAAAGGTTTACTCTGACAACAGATAATTCACAACAAATTGAGCATACAGATAACCGTATAGATAATCTCTAACACGTTCTGCAATTAAAGCGTGTTGCCATTACAGCCAACATGAAATAGTAACTCCAAAGACACAGAGCAAAACCCCAGAAAGTCACATCAATACCCTCAGGCAGTTCTAAACAAACTAAATAAATAAAATGCCAACTACACAACAGGTCCTTGTAAGAGGAGCCATGGGATTATGTCACATACAATATACACTGCATAACTACAGACACTTTCCTTTGAAACAGAAATATCTTCCAGTAACTGATGGAAAAGATTTATTTTTTTAATAAATTTTAAGTACAGCTTAAAATATGATTAAAAAGCATGAACAGACATTTTCTGGGTCTTTGAAATCACATATAAATATAATACTGAATTTTAGCTTTGCACAGCAGCTACACATTAGTATATTCAGAGCAAAGGAATTTAAATTGACATCATATAGTGAAAAACTGCAAATTCAATTTCCCAAAAACCCCAAATATAACAGTGTCCTGAGCTACTCACATTAGGTTCCTAATTTGAGATCCAACTCCCAAAATTAATAAAAAAACACATTCCAAAATAACCACTCTTAATTAATAACAACAAAGAAAATCAATATGAGATCTACATTCTTTACAAAAACCTAAGTATACGAACTCAGCATCTATCTCCTTACAGCTGGCTTACTAGAAGTACCATAAGGATTTCCTCCATAATGACATCTTTTATCATGAGAAGCAGTAAAAAAAAAAATCTTCCAACTCACTTTTGTTGTGATCTAAGATTTTTCATTAGATAGTCTCCTGGAATTAAGATGAATTCTACTTTTGACACCAAGTTGCAGGCACAAGAGTCTAGAACCTAGATTAATAAAATACTGATTTTTAAAATTACTTTTTGGAATTTAGCAAGTACTTTCAGAAAATCCTAAACTTCTTGTTGTTGTAGTTCAACTTCAGGCACAGTAAGACAGCAAAAAATTTGAAAATTAAGAAAAAGTGCAATTTTTTTTAATTTCAGAAATTCCAAGATTATCACGTGATGTAACTTGGATACAGTATGCTCCAAGTAAATGTGCAAATGTACAAAATATAAATAGCTGAAAGTTAGTTACCTGCCAAAGGCACCCAACAAGCATACAGAAGTATCTATAATTAAACAAGTACTATAGAAGAAATATATTCTGAGTGATTTGTATGCAGTCCACAGATCCATCAGATCACCAAGAGAACATACTTCAATGTCATTATCTACACTTGTTTATATGAAGATTGCTCTTCAGGAGGGGAACAGTATAGCAGCCAGAAGGCTAAATCAAAGCTATTATGACAACCTTTAAGTCTGATTCTTTTAAAACATTTTACTTGGTTGATAATCTTTTCATTACTGCAGATGCACTACTCTAAGACTTTAGAAATAATGTCTGTCTTCCATGTATTAAAATATGTATTTCACAACTCTATGAAAAAAATTACTGTCAATCTCTCCAATCCATTAGCACAAAAATGTATCTCTGTGGGCCAGAGATGGGCATATATTTATGGTGATTGCACTGTTCACAGTGCATCTTATATCAGATAAAGAAAATAAACAGTTCTATTCCCGCTTGTTGGCCAAAGACAGATTTACTTAGAAATAATGTCTACAAACACTCATGGATTTACTGCACATGAAATGTAGCTAAGGCTACTACCATTTGATATAAAGAGTGACTGACCTGTTCTTAAATATTTTAAAATATTTTTGTCTGTTTCCTATTTTGCTAGCATTTCTTAGGATTCTGGCTTCTGTTTTAAAATACGGTATGTTTTATATTGATATATATTTTTGGATATAAAACCAGTGTTGAATATTACTTCACTGCTTCTTGATACCCATGTAAACATAAAAAAACCTCAAATCTGTTATATTTCCCAGATGGTGAGCATTCAGCACAAGTTTTAAGATTTTCCTCTACACTTTAATCATTACCCCCTAGAAAGGATATAGCAGAGAGCCCAAGGCTGAAACTGGCAAACCATGTTGCTAAACCAGATTCTTTTTTCACATGCTATTTCTAAGGCAGCACACACAGAAATCTGTGCTGAAACCAGGATGCAAGTGCTATAATTGCTTCACAAGGTCTTTCAGCACAAATGAAGTCTACAAATCCTTAGACATTTAAGATTTGAAGTCTATTACTGTATAGTATAATGGGATTCATTCACTTGAACATTAGAGTCTTTGCTTTCAAGAGGAGTCTTAACATCTGTAACAACTGATGGTGGCAATTTAAATCTAGGAGACAACTAAACAGTTTTTAAACAAACAATAAATCAAACAAACAATAAATCAAAAACCCAAGCCATAGTAGCAGAAGCAGCCCTCCTTATCTTAATCTCACCTTTCTCCCTACCTTCTCTCTCATTTCTATGTTCGAGTTACTCTCCAATGGACATAGAGAACCTCATTTATGTCCTAAATATAACTTAAAGATGAGGCAGCATTTTCATTACTTGCTTACAAGAACATTTGGAAATCATTCTCCCCGCTCCATAAAATGCCAGTGAACCCAAGAAAAAAAACGAGTCTGACAACATATATCTATTACATCAGACTTCATGAGAAATCCAGAGCTTTTCTCTAAAACATCAACCCAGCCTTCCTAATGTCTCTCTAACAGAAACATATACAAACTAAAGTGCTGAAGAGTATACTAAGTAATATACATATAAATATGAGACCACAAAAATGCAGAAGGCCAGATCAAAGCAAGATATTATCAGTAATATAATTTCTGTCAATGAAGCAGTGGCCACTCACCCAAATCAATGGTTGGACACACAATCAGCAATGCACCAATGGCATATCTTACCATAGTCTCAATAAAAAACAGTAAGGTAGAACTAATGCCAGCTTACAATATGGACAGCAAATAACAAAAAATGCCACGCCTCCCTCCTCCTGCATTTTCAGTCAACAGGAGGTCTTGTTAACAGTATTAGTGGGAAACCAAGCCAATATTTTCAAGTCAGGCAGGGAGGAGAAAAACTTTGAAGGAAAACAGGCTTGCCTTCCCTTCCTTCTACAGGATGATACTTGTAAAATGCAGCACCAACACAGGCCAGTCTCCCAAATGTCAACAGGGGTACCATAAGTGAACAGCAATTATCATATGCAGATCACAAGCATACATTATTGCCATGCTGTACAATTTATTCACAGAGGTAGGATATTCAAATCTTCACCAAATTAAAATACTGAACACAGATCATTATTACTCATTTGAATCAAGACACATGCTGTACCCATGACTTTAAGCATCCTTATTAAAAGTAATTAGATTTTGGCAAGTCTTTCCCAATTAACACAGCCAGTCAAAAGTAAAAAGTAAGTCATACATACAGGCTGTCTTAGCTGCATGACTCATGAGAAATTAAATTATTTATTCATGTCACTGTTGAACAACTTTTAAGAATTTTTCATGTATATAAACCCCTTTCTTTATTTTTCATTATTACAATTTACATGTAAATATGGCATCAAATCAACTTACTTATTTTAGAAAGTGACTTTGCTAGACTGTATGCTGGTTTGAACTCCAGAAATGCTTTGAGAGAGTACCTGAAGACTTCTAACTGCGACAATATTTTCACTGGAAAAAAAAAAAAAAAGGCAGTGAATTTGTTAAAAAATACTAGCTATTTGGTTATAAAATCACAGACTAGCAACCTACATTCTTACTTTGACTAGCTCTGTAAAGTACTGTTAACCACTGACCTTCGTTACACTAACTCACAGCAACACCACACTGCTTTTACCCATGTAGAGATCATGTGTTGTCCCACAGAATACACAGAGCTTATTTTGGCTGAGAAGACAACACCTGAGGCACAGGCATACAGCCATGAAATGGAGGCGTGCCTGGTCCTGGGAGAGGCAGAAAACCCCAAGTATTTTTCTCACCTTCCATTCTTCAAAACTGACACATCAGTGAGCAAGCATCATTCAACAATAATACAGACTACCTACATGAGCAGGGGATGAAAGAGAAGGAAAAAAAAAAGCCTACAAGACACTAATAACTGTATTATAAGTGGATTTTTAATGGTACTTGGTTAAACTAACATCCCTAGCTCACAATACAAATGGCTTTCAACTAGAACTTGACCATTTTTTTTTTTTAGCACTTTGACTTTTGCAATTTCTGTCTTATTCTACTCTCCATAGAAAATTAACATTCCCAGCCAAAATCTTGTGTTTTTTCTATGCACAAAGAGAAAACCCAAACAACATCAGCAACCTTCTTTCAAAAAGAAATAGGAGCAAAAACTCACCCTTCACTTCCCTGGATTAAAATAAAAAAAAAAATACAGACTAATTTTCTTCAGGCTATCATGCTTTAGAACATAAGTCAGCATGCATGTTTAATTATGTTTAGCTAATCCATTTTAATTTATGCTGCTTCAGTTAGTTCAATTTACTTTTCCTAGGCAGCTCTGTCAAGACATGGTCTCCTAAGGTCCCTACATTGCCCACTGTCTTTACACAATTCTTTCTTCTCTCTTCAACAAGTGAGGGCATTATCTCCAGATTAAGACAAGATGCTGCTCATTATTGCATGGTCCTGCAAGAATGAGGTTCAGACATGGCCGTGAGAGTATGCTGAACTGAGAGCATATCAAATCTATACAAACTCCACTAATTAAGGTGATGAACCTTTCTATTGGTAATGGCCCTCTAATGGTGACTATGCTCCCTTGTGCCTGTGTCTTTTTTTTTAAAGCATAACCATGTAAGAGTAAAAATCAAAACTTATATATAAATATAGATATTAATCAACTCCTAAAGTATACAGCAGCTCTAAACATTTCAAATTTAAGGAACAAGAAGAAATTAAGTGCTTTGTAAAAGATGAAAAAGGTATCTCTGTGCAGTGAATCCCTGGGGTAATGCCATGGTTTCTCAGCACACAATTTCTGTCTAACCCTTGCCATGTGGGGATGAACATAATAACCAAATGATACCATTGATTAGATAGTCTTGCCTAGGTATGATCAACTTCATAATGGCAGGACAGACAGACAACTCACTTTTCTCAGGTTTCACCTTTCATTTTTAAAGAGTGACCTTCTAGCTATCACAGTTAATAAAAAATTGTAAAAGAAGCCTATTGCATACAAGAACCCTCTCTGAGTTTGCACCAAGACTGCAACAAGAGTCCCAGTGGATGTATTTCCTTGCAGCTTGATGCCTTGGTGTGTCACTATTCACTATTTTATTAGTAAAGCTCCGTAAAATAGAATAAAAGAGACGAAAAAAACAAGTCCATGACTTCAGCCTAAATTGCAACGATGTCCTAGATGCAAGACTGGCTAACTGTTATAAAAGACTAAGCAGAGACACAGGAATTAGAAGAATGTGGAAGAGTCAATATGATACAGAATGAAAATACTTATTTTAATAGGTGACTAGGCTGAAACAAGGAAGTAGGAATTACCACCTTCTCCAAATTCTTCATTCATCCAGAAGACTGCAGAGCAAGCCTGCCTATTTATTTATATTTACATATAATATCTATCTATCTATCTGTTCAAGGTTGGCCAGGGTGTTGAGCAACCTGATAACAGTGGAACTGTCCTTGCTTACAGTAGGGTGGCTGTACTACATGGATTTTAGGAGTCCCTTCCAAACCAGACCATTCCCTGATTCTATGCTACAGTTCTTTGTCCACTCTAACCTTTATTTACTGCGTGAAAGACAATGGTCTAGGGGACTTCAAGCGTACTTTGTTAACCTGTTCTCAAAAGCAAATCAAGTAAAGCTTAAAGCTTCTCCCATGTATACTGCTGACCTACCAAATGAAAGGCTACACCCATCTTTCCATCATGCTCCATCAGTTGCTTATAGGAATCAATTTGCATTACCTTTGAGTTAAGTGCCCTTGAGTGTACAGTAACACATCTGCAGTGGATTTCACAAGCATAATGGCAGTGTTCCAGACACACAAACGGCATTGAAGTGCTCATGTCTGACACAGCACAAAGAATGGAGTACTACAGCTAATGTGGTAATTTGGGAGGGTGGACAAAGAGCAGAGAGAAAGAACTGCATAAAAAAAAAATAAATCACAGAATGAGTAAGCACTATAGAATATGGGTTTTGAAGTCATAACACAAAGCCAAAAACATATTTAATATTTTTCCCCTAACAAAAATGTTGATACACAGGAAGAAACCTGAAAAGCTACAGGAGAAAAAAAACCTCACAAACACAGAGTAATTAAGAAGCAGAAAAGGTAAGTGAAACATAAAAAAGTGACAACAGAGATAAAGATAAGATACAAAGTCAGGTAAGAGGGTCTATCCCATCCAAAATAATGTGATCTGAGAGTCACCAACAGACCATATCACCTTAGGAATAGCCAATTCAGGCACTGGGGAGCCCAGGAGCCTTGGGCACATCTGAGTCATCTGACTTGAGATCTGCTAAGGCTTTTTTGCATTTTTAAGCTAGAGAAGTAGAATAGGAAGGAGGAAAAAACCTTTATTTCCTGAGGTGTTGAAATATTTCAACTACCTTAACAAAGGTTCAATAGAGGATCTAAATGGCACACAAACAATGCTGCCCTGTGTTGTCTTTTAACATTGCACTCCCATTCCTTCACCAGTGTTTCAGCTCTTGAAAAGGTACCTGTGTAAGCTTAGCTGTCACTAAAGAATCTAAAATTAATATTTAAATAATTTTATAAACGTAAAACTCTTCAGAGATGTGTATGACTATACTATTTCCCCCAGAAATGTTAAAATCCTGATTCTCATCTGAAAAAGGAGGTATTTTAATCTAAAGAAGTTTTGTTTCTATAAAGGATTTAATTTCCTCTGATGGCCTCACAGAAACACATTTTCAGTTTCAACAGGGATAAGCTGGTATTGATTCTTCCCCCCTAGAACCTTTTAAGCCCTCCTCGTAAAGATGACCTGATTGTTTTCCAACAAATCCTTTGTCCCCATTGCCTATTTTTAGGCACATTTAAAATTATTTAAAAGCACAACACAACAAAGTATTCCAGACTTGCCATTAGCTTGACTGAAATCCACTCACACCCTGTTCCTACTTCTTAACAGCTAGAGACTTAAACTAAATTATTAACTCCTGACATTACAGGCTCCAGTTCAAACCAGGAATTTAAAGCATGCATTTGATTACTTAGTGATGTTAATTTCTGGCTACACACACAAAAAAAAAAAATCTGCTAGACTGAAGAACTCCCCAAACCACTCTCCTCCAGAAAAGCAATGAGATACAGAATTAGAGCCGCAAGAGAGATTCTTACACTGCAGCTGTTGTCTGTACTACTTGTAAGTGGGGCTAAGCAAAATGCAGTTTAAAGCTCTGGAGAAACAACTGGCTTTCTTTAAATGCTAAGTATTTAAAACAAAACAAAACAAAACAAAACAAACAAAACAAAAAAAACCCGCAAAAAAACAACAACAAAACAAACCCTCAAGCAATCAACTTG
Organism: Aegithalos caudatus; assembly: GCA_013389925.1. Taxonomy (NCBI): domain Eukaryota; kingdom Metazoa; phylum Chordata; class Aves; order Passeriformes; family Aegithalidae; genus Aegithalos; species Aegithalos caudatus. The sequence continues at coordinate 180,622 of WEIU01005606.1, read as the reverse complement.
AAATCAAAAACATGAAGACTCTCTTTTTGGTTCCATCATTTAAACTCTAATGGCTGACATAATTTAACATAAATGGCACTTGATTAAATCTATCCATGAAAACTGTCTTAGGTTTTAAAAACACAGTAAGTTCTTACTGTAATCCACTACCAAATCCTTCAATTACCAAAAAGGTTAAAGATACTGCACTAACATACTGCTGAAATAGCATTTCCTACCTGAAAATATAGAAGGTCTTTTCTTAGTGCGCCTTGGGTGTATAGGGTCTATATTCCTAATATTTTTTTGAAACTTTCCTTTAAAGTCATTTTCTAGCAGGATGTCTGGCGGCAGGCTTCTCCGTCTTGTTGATTTGTAATGAGCCTGATGGGGATTAAGTTTACTCTTAGTCCTGGAGTACAAGCTGCTGTCATCGAGTGCCATGGTGGAGCACCAAGTGTTAAAGCCACCCCAGTACAAAGCCAGCTCCGGCACCCAGAGGTGTTGAGACCAGTGGTTACAGCCCGAGCAATCTCGGATGTTCTCATGCTCAACTCACTGGCTGGGGAAGTTGAGCAGGTTGAGAGGCGTGTGCTGGGACAGGTGTAGGGTTACTGCATCGCCCCTCCTTGCATCAGGGAAACAGCACAGGGAGGAGGCAGGCTGAAATAATTCGTTTGGAAGTTTTGAGGTAATTAGGAAGTTCAGCAAACCTGAGCTCAGCAGCACAATCTCTGCAAAGTGGAAAATACAATTTAATATGATGCACTGTCTAGGGCTAGTATGGTTTATATTATGCCCTTAGCATTTCTCAGATCAGTTAATTAATAGTTCATTAGCTTGGCAAGCTAAACAGGTGCTGCTTAACTTTAGAAAAAGAAAGCATTGTGAGAAAAGAAACAAACAAACCAAAAGCCAAAAGCCCAACCCACAAGCAAACAAAAATAACACACACAAACCAAACAGACAACCAAACTCCAGATGCCAGCCTAGGGACCTCCCTGGGGAAAGGCACTACCCAAACAGTATGTTTGGGTTTTCACGATTTGTGAAACGATTCCTGTCATTTGACAAGCTTATATTTTGAAGACTGATAAACAGTCCAAATCACAAAGGGTTTTATAGCCACAACTATCAGTTTGGGATTTCTTTCCTCAAGGAGCAATAATGTTATTTCCTTCTGAAGAAATCAAAGGTGTGATAGTGTGACTAATTTCTCTCTCTATGTAACTGCTGACTAGTAAAAACAAGACATTTAAATACATGTTTGACAAAGATGGTCTGTAAATTCTCCATTTAAATAAAACTCCAGGTACGTTTCTTGTTTTGTTCCAGTTATCCCAATGAAATCTTTGGAGCCTCCAATGGGCGTGATTGTCCTTTCTCAAATGTTCAAAAAGTAGACAAATTGAAACATTTTCTATGAACCTGCTAATTTTCTTATTGAATTCTCTCATAAATGAGGCAAAATGAATTAGTAAATTAAAACTAACAAATCTTCTGACTACATGCATTTTGCTATTAACAAACAGTACTTAATATGGCAAAGTGAATAAGCAGAGTTCAAAGGGAAGTAAATAATGTTTCAGTTGTGGATACCTAAGGAAAACTGATTTTAACACCTGAAGACATAACTTGATTGCTTTAATTTTTTAAAAACAATTAAATCACAAATGCTTTAATTATTTTCCTAAAGACAGGGTACACTGTAAGATTGTGTAATGATCACAAGGTTGGCTGTTCCAAATGTAGTTTTTGTGTGAAGTTCATTACAACCTTTTGTAATTCTATGGCTGAAGAAAGTAAATGGTTCATCTACGTGCTTTTGGAAGGGAAGAGGGGAAATTTTATATATGTATATATATATATAAATGAAATGTGTAGTTTTTATATTATTTTATTGTGTTAGAAATGCAGAAGGATGCAAATGGTCTGCTAGATTCTGTCTTGCTTCTCTGGGAAATATATTGCATTGGGCTGAAAGTTGAAATTATGAATGGAAGGATCCAATCTTAAATACACTGGACTCAGAAATCATATCCTGCATTCAGAACAAACTGATAATTTAAACCAAATGAACATTAAATGTAGACAGCAAACAGACTATTTCTGATCTTGCTGAGTATCCTAGGGATTGTGAGCTCTTTTTACATATGGAAATAAGCTTTTGAAAATTCTACTGGATTCCAAAAGAGGTTAGGTGGGGAGAATCAGGTTATAACCAAAGGGGATTGCGTGTCTAAATTGTTCAGTTACATTTTAAAAATTTCTCTACACACTGGTCTTCATCATTAGAGACCAAAATACTTAATTCGTGTCCTTGAAACCTCTATCATCTGTGGATCTCATCCTGTTTTTCCCAGTTAACTAAAAACCCCACAAAAAATAGGTCCAAGAAGCTTTCCTTGCTTCCTCTTCTCTTCCAACTCCATTTGTTTTTTCAGCTTTGGCTGAACCAGCATAAAAATATTTAGTCCATTCCTAATAGCCCAACTAAACCAAATTAAATTCATCAAATGCTTTAAAAAAAAACCAGAAAATGCTTAATTATGAGCAAATAAATATACTTGAACCAGGTGTGAAGATTGAGAAATAAAAAATGAAGGAATTGACTTTTGAGAAGCTATATAAACTGAAATTTGAAGGAAGCTTTAAATAAAATTTTAACACCTTCAGTAAGTGATCTAAGCTCCAGGCTACAGCAGATTATGAAAACAGCTCTGAACTTTTCCTGCTTAAAAACTCTAACACACATAAATAATTAAATATTCATTAGAAGAGTGACATGCAAGTGAGTGTCCCATATTCTCACTGAGTGATAAAATTGCTGCACCATACAGTCTTACCTTCTCCAGCCCAATGAATATTCATGCCAAGTGGAACATTTCTAACAGGCAAAACTGCTGCTGGGACACTTGGATTTGTGTAGTGGTCATACTCTTCCACATGGGGAAAATCTGTCAAGGACACAAACCCCTGATCCAGTCAGAGTACACCAGAATCTAAGAATAGTTTAATCCTGAGGGGCTTTCAAATTGCCTTTTATAGGAACTAATCTAAACATATTCTTGAAGATGCATTCAAAACTGAAAATCAAAAAACTCAAATACTTGTTATGAAAACTGAAAATCCTGAGCAGGTAAAGCAAAGGACTATGGACTATGGTAACATGTAAACTGAGAATTCTAGCGGTGTCTGAAAATCGTTGAGAATGAGATGCCTAAGTATCATTTTAGTAGCTTAACTCTATTATTTATCCTGTCAAAGGTTTACACAAGGTTCTTCAGAAGAGGTTACTACAAGAAAGTAATCACTGTATTACATTCAGAACTGAATCATGAAAGTGCTCAAATTATGAAAAACAAATACCAGGAGTCATAATTTGGCTACATTCTCAGGTTGGCAAAGGTTTGTAAGGCTTCAGATTTCTCTGGTAGGTCTAGTGTAGTTTTGTATTCTCTTATGATTTTAAAAGGTCAGTATAATAATCATTTGGTTTATCCATGACAGTCAAAGGCTAAATCAGAACATCTTAGCCCTTGCCTCCAGCAGATTACGCAGCTGCAGTGTCTGCAGTTTCTATCAGTAATTATTTTGACGGAAGTTCAGTAAGTAAGTACTGAAGGTAACTGATGTTTGATTTCTGTTTTGATGGTGCCCTGCAGAAACACAGTTTGGAAGTTATAATTAGCCTGGCCAAAAAAATAATGTAAAAATTTTTCACAGGTGAAATTATCATTAGTTTTTAAAAAATAATACAGCAGTAAATCTTGTTATATTTCATGTGGATAAACCAGATGCTATTATGACTGCATTAGAGCTGCCATTCTCCCTTTCAGCTGAGGAAATATTTGTGCTTAAGCTTTGTGTTTATCTTGCAGAAGCAAGAAAAGGTTTTTCTAAAAATTGTTCTTGGTGTGTCACCTTGTGCTGGCTGACTCAGAAAATCTGTATTATGGAAAAGGAAAACCAACTCTGCAATGAGTTCATGTCTGGTTTGGCAAAGTAACTTCTGTATTCATGGATTCATGCCCCTTCCCACCACACCATACACACCGGAACAGAATGGTACCTTAAGGGAGGACAGGGCCTCCAAGCCATATATGTTGGAGAAACTGCCAAGGCATCAAGGGAAAGTTTGAGCTTTATTAAGATTTTAAACCAGCACAGTTTAATCAACCAAACCCTATCCTTCTTGCCTGTGGCCCATAGAGCTTCCCTCCTTGTTGCATTAGCATCCATTTTGTGATGTTGCACAGCAAACTACAGAACAAACCTAGGTTACCTTTTGTTTATTTGTTTATTTATTTGTAGTGATGCTGCCACAAAGGACAAAAAGACAAGAGTAAGCATCCAGGACAGGGATATATGAATTGTTTATTTTAATGACTGTGCCAGGTTAGAAAATTTTAAGTGTTACTGTTTGTAAAAATAAGGTTATAAAGGCAACGCTCAGGCTACTTAATTAATTAAAGTGGATTTTACAGGTGTCAGACATTTAAAGAAATGAAGTTATTACCAATCAAGCTGAAGATTCCTGGGTACCTGTTTGCTGAGGAGACTTGAAAAGTACACACCGACTTAGCAAATCAATCTTTTTCTTTTATTCCATGCAAGCACAGGAATACTACTCAGATCTCACATCCTGTACATAGCAGAACTGTCACAGACCTCAAAAGTTATCTATGCCATGAAGTCTCAATCTTCTTTCGCTTTGCATTTCAAATAGAAAAGCTAAACAGGGAATAGAAATAGAAAAGGAAAACAGGGAATCAAAAATAAGTAATGAGGAAAATATGCAGCTGTTCAAATCCTCCAACTGTTGCTCAAAAAAGTATTTGATTAATTTTCTGGAATATCCTGGTTGTCTTAATCCATAGGATGTGAACATCTGATATGTTCCCTGTTTGAATTAACCTATGTCTTCTGGTTTAATGCTGTTAGAAGGAGAGTCTGGACTAGGTACAGCCTTAGCATCCAAAAAAATCTCTCCTCAGTAAAGCATCATTTATCAGAAGTGGGTATAAGAGGAAAAGGTCAGCAAATAATCAGTCATGGTCACAGTGTTAAAGAAAGCAAGGAGATCAGTTTAGGTTCACATTAATTTCTACCCTGTAGCAAACACTGGCTCATAGAATTGTGCAAATAGAACTTAGATGCCAGGCTACATCTGACCTTTGAGAAGACAGAAAAAGAGTATTAGATGTTCATCATATCATGCACTATATTTATGGTTTTCACTTGTGGTAGATAACTTAACATTGAATTACAGTCACAGAAATAAGAAGTAGGCTTTCAGCCCAGATGATACTTCAAATTATCAAATACTAAGAGATAAAACACAAAGAAAAGAACAGAGCTTTTACAGAGTTGCTTTCTATGCTGGCATGTTGGTTTTAATAGATGAATATTGATAAGAGATTTAGCCTGGTATTGCAAATGCATTGTCCTTCAGCTGAAAGAAGATAAGCACCTTTAATTTGAAGTCATATTCTTGCCTGCTAACAACAAACAAAATATATAGTTAAAGCTGTAATCTGATTCTAAGTCCTTTACTGATTGATAATGTGCACGTCCTCTATTAAAACAGAAAGCTGATTTAAATCACAGCATTTCATATGCAAATGTCCATTTGTAATAATTTCACTTCACCCTGATGTTCCCATTACACGATAGCTGTCGCAGTCTCATTTTCATGAGACTGGAAAGTCGATCCTTCTCCAACAGAAAATCAGCACAAACCAGGAAACTGGCATTTTCTGGCAGGGTGGAGTGAAGAGCCTCAGCACAAGCACCCAGCTAGCTGACAGGGCTCCTCACAAATGGCCTCAGAGCTGTCAGCACACGGGCTTTGCCCAAGTGGCAGAAGCTGGACATCTTCCAAAGATCAAAGGCTGAGGGTGGAACTTGCCAGAATCTGCACAACGGTAACGCTTGCAATCACAAAATCATGCTTGATATTATTCCACCGCAACCTGGGACATTAAGCCTATGCTCTGGGTACAGTGGTAAGAGAAAGACCTGAGGCTCTGAGAGAATTTTACTCAGTATGAGGTAGTAGTAGTCCTGAATAAACATGGCAGATGGTTTTCCTCTTGCCTTCTATGTTGAAAGTGAGTACTGTGAGCAAACTACGCATATGAAGGTTACAGATTTCAGAAACAATTTTCTATTTAAAACCATTTCTAAGTCTTCAGTATACTACATAAAATAGATTTTGTTAGCACATATGTGTGAGATTATAACAGCATTTCAGCTTCTGTTAAAAAAAAAAAAAAGTGTTACAGATAGGGAAAAAAATCACCATGTATGGAACTTGAAAGTACTTCTTAGAGACGACCACCATCTCAAGTGCAAGAGAAATCAATATGAAAATGAAGGAACTCCACCTAAGGCCAGAGCTCTAGAAACACTAGAACACATCCCAAACAACTCTAAATGTCTGACTGATGCACAACCCAACCTGAGTTTCACCTTTTGCTACAGGAGTCAGCAGTATACAAGAAACTCTGTGACACTGCTGCAGCATCATAAAGCAGGATGTGTAAATGACCTTTAAAACCTCCAGTTACAAAAACAAAAATCCCACAGCTGAACATTTGTCCATGTTCAATTGTACAATATTAAGCTTCACTACTTTTCTTATAAAAATTAAATTTGCATTTGAACAGTATTAATAAGAACCTCTTACTGCACCTAATACTGCAATACAATAGGATAAGTCAGTTATAACATAAGCATTCTTTGTGCATCAGTTTATTCCCTCTCTCTGCATACCTCTCTTCTCCCATCTGCAGTAAGCAAAGCATTGCCTTGTCAAAATGAGAATGGCTGAAGGAAAGTTTCTCTACACTAATTCATAAATGTGGATTTAGAAGCTTCTCTTACAGTGTCACAGAAAGAAAGAGACAAAGCAAGAAAAGGAACATCTACATGTAAATTCCTCCCCTCCCCCCCACACCCACTGTACTCAAGAGATAAAAAATGACAACCAGTACACATGTGAGAAGGATCAGGAAACGGAAAGGATGTGAGGAAACTGAGGCTCTCCAAACCACAGGAAGCAGTGACCAACGGCAAGTAACTGACACACGATGTAGCCACAGAGCAGCAGCGAGCACTGCTTGGGAAGCACAAGCAGGGCCTGACCCCTAAAGCAAGCTTTATGGTAAGTGAAAAATTCCAAGTGCTTAAAGACTGAAAACAAGAGAAACATCCACTAAACATGAAAAGAAGAATAAGGGATGCTGTACAGATTTACTCAAAGTCAGAGATATTTTCAGGTACTCCTTCATCCACCTTGTTCACTAGAGATGTTTGAGAATGTATCTAGTTAAAGAGCATCACCATTTTAAGCAATGACATTAAATCCCCAATTTTACTGATCCTTTTCCTCTGACTTCTTGAAGAAACAGTTGCATGACAAGATGGTTTCCAAATCATGCCTGAAACATTATTCCTAGACAGGGCTGAAAAAATACCATATTCTATTACCCTTATATAAATATACACAATTTATATAGCCTGTATGATAATGCTATAAGGCAGGGTGCCTGTGCATTTTATCTATAAATATATAGAGATTTAACATGTCCAGTAAAACCTTACACATGTACACTAATTCTTCAACTTCTCCATTAACAATCATATTAATACCCAGTGGACACAGTTACAATTACTACAAACAGAAAAAGAACGAATTAGAAAAACATTTTAAAATTCGGATGGGATTATTTGTGACTCTGTACAGGCATGAGATAATTACAATTTAGACTAATTTGACAATTAATTTACAAGTGAATGCATTCAAAACAGTATTAGCAGAAGAGGGTAGTTGTGTCCCCTTCGCAAGCCCCCTGAATACAGTCAAAATGATAAGAGAGATCATGTGCTGAACAGATGCTCCCTTACTGGTTGTGCTGCTCAAAGTGCTGCAGTGGCCCAAGGCTTTCCAAACACCAAATGCATGTACATACGTACACACATACTGTTGTACACCATGGAAATCAGAAACAAAGATCACTCTTGCAACAACACAATAGAAAAGGAGAGTTACTTTTCTGAATGTCAACTGTGCAACTGGTAAATCCAAAACTAAGACAACACAACCCTATTTTGAGTAGTAACACAAATGAAAACAACTGAGAAAAACACAACATTAGTGTAAAATGAAATTGTGCAATAACCTAGTTCAAGTCTGACATTCACTGCAGCAAGTATGAATTTCGAGACAACTGTTTTTGCCCACTGACTGTGAACATTTAATCCATACAAGTATCAGCACTGTCAAGAAAAGGAAACACCCTTCACTCCTTAATGTCTTCTACTGTTATCTTGATACAGGTCTCCAGAAACAGGGGATTTATTTCACCCAAAGTTAATTAAGTGCTTAGAGAGAAAAAAAGCTTGCCAAGAGAGATAAACCCTGAAACACTCCCAAAACTTAGTGAGACTCCCACTGAATTTTTCCAGTAATTCATTCCAGAGTCCAGGAGGTGCATGAAATACCACTATCTTTACGCTCCTTCCAAGTTCACCTCCAGGCTTTATAACCTGAAATGAAGATGGGTGGCCAAATATCAAGGAGCAACACATTTTTCAGCTGGACTGTTGGCTAATTAAGGGCTTTTAGGCTCAGGATGACAATCCTGAAATTAATCCAGATTCAAAGATATTCAGACATATAGTTTGGATAAACAACAATTCCCAAACATTTCAGATTAGTTTCAGGAGGAATTTGAACAACTGTCTGTGATAGCATAGAACACCACAATTTGGCTTAGCTCTGGGAAGTCGTTACCAGTCTCTAGAACAGGCAAACATTCTTGAAGCCTTCTACAATGCAAACATCCAATAAAAAGTCTTAATACTGTAGAAACTGAGTATTTTTAGGGAGACATAAATCAGTAAAGTAAGTCCTTCAATCAGTTTGTATTAGGAGTCACTGCCCTTACCTTTCTGTAGTGAAGCCCTACTGTCCTGATAGCACTATAAATTTAGCTTAGTGACCCTGCACTGAGAACATATTACAGGCATGACAGTGAAAAAGTACCAGAGCAAGGGTCAGACCTACCCATGGCACTTTGCACTGCTGGTCATAAAATTTCTATCTTTCTTAGGTGGAAATAATTATTTGGGGGCTATCTTTCCAAGTTCTTGACTCCAAACAGCAAGTATTAGGGAAACAGCTCTTTGGGCATAGTGTGCAAATGTAAAAAATAATATTGGGGAAGGGTGAAAAATAGTAAGGGCTCCAAGGGGACCTAAATAACCTGAGATTCCCTCGGTTCCTACACAGATTGGAAGCACATGAAGAAACGGGTGAAGTTCAGATCACACTTCAGCACAAATGGGATTTCCAGATATGTTTCTCTGGTCTAACAGCCAGGACACATCTTGCATGGGGAAGAATATAGCACAGGAACACAAAAACCAAGAGATCAGTGTAAACGAGGATCTGACCAACTGCACAGAGAAGGCGGCAGAGTTTTTCCTGCTAGCTAAGGACGGGCTTTTGGAAAGTACTGGGGGACACATATGAATTAAATCACAAAGCTTAATTTCAGCCTGAGACCCTATTCTCCCATACCTGTTTTACAGCCTTGGATAGAGCCACTGATTTAGGGCTGGGAAAAACCTTTGCCTCTCCACTAACTATACTGTATAGTGGCAAGGGTAAAGTTAACTTTTGGGAGCTCCTGTCCCACAATCATAGGATTGTCCTTCCTTCTTTGGCAGAAGATGCTACAACTCATCTATTTCAATGCTAGTGTTTCCTTCTTGTGAGAAAAATTGGGTTTGTATGAAGCTAGTTCAGCTGCAACGTTCAATTGCCTTTATTTATAAGGCTGAGAAATTCCTTGCTTTGAGATGGCTTTTTAAAATAAAATAATTTGTAGATGATGATCAACTCATTGTGCAAAATTCTGTTCTACAAACTTATACAACTGAACTCTAGAAGCCTCACAATATAAAAGTATTTTTTTGGGTTTTTTTCCTCTCCAGACCTTCAAAAATTCCACAGGCCTCTTTTTTGGACTCTCTCCCTTATTTATACCTCTTTGTTAAGTGGAAATATTAAGGCATTGGCTACAATATTTTGGTACCACCATATTGCAACATCACACTGACAGCCAAGCTGAAGAAACTTCTTAAATTGCCCCTTGGCCCTGAACAGTTTTGTATTTGCAACCTATCTATGCCCCGTTACCTTCCATGTAACAGCATTAAGAACATGTTTTGTTCTACCTTGAGCACTTAAGTAGGCAATTCACATATGACTATCAGGCTGTAATACAGATTTAATTTGATTATTAATTAATATCTCATCAATTTTAGACACTCTGAAAAATAGTAGAACCGATGAGGATACTGACCAAGTGAAAATTTTACATCATCCAAATGCTTAAAAAATACAAAAACGCTTTGGAAATGTAGAATTCTTAACTCTCATGCAGAGCTAAAACTCAATTATCAACTATAAGTGAAGATTTGAGAGGTTTTTTTAAAGTACTGTATGTAGTTTTCAAGGTATACAATATAAATTTAAAGAAGAGAAGTAGCAATTCAAATGTCTTGGAAAAATACAACATATCCACAACTTGCTTAAGGAGGCCACAATACTTTCCCAGAGAAGAAAGGTGTCTGTCAGTCACAGGAAGATTTAGACCTACCACTCATTATATTCTGAGTTTACACTGTCTTGCCTTTCCCTGCAGAACATCAGGATACTGTGGTATATACAAAGAAAGGAGACTGCATTTCCCACACCGAGCTGCACACAGTCCAAGATTAAGTTGCTAAAGCCTAAGCCCCATTTGTAGTTAACAGAGAGACAGAGATGTACCTCTGCAATGCAGAAATCATCTCCCCTACCTCAGGAGAGGGGAAATTGTCTTTCCTCCTTAACTGCAGCCTTTTAGTGAGACTTACAGATGCTTACCCTTTGAATTCTCACATGGGTTAGATGTGAGGCATGCCACACCAAGATCTTCTGCACTACAGTAATTGTGACTGAAGTACAATACACTAAAAAGGATTTTCTTCCACCAGCAGAGCTACTCTGCTGGGGAAAGCTCAGAAGTGAGCACAGAGTTGCCAAGAATGATAAATTTTTTCTGCCCTAAGCAGTGGATGGAGCAGGGCTTCATCTCTCATTACTTGTTTTCTCGTAATTTGTTCATACAATTCCAAAGCTGTATGTATCATTATTTTAATTGGGAATGGCAAACTAACGGGCTGAACTTTCTTTGATGGTCAGAGTGCTGTATAAAGAGATGCATGGAGTGGAAGTAAACGATTCAAGGGGTTTTATCTTCCAGTGCCTAAGACAATGCTGAAGAAATTATAAAAAAAGATAATAATGAGATTCTTACATCATTTTTCACTGCAATTTTGGATGATTCTATTTAGGTATCAAATTTATTTGAAGCTGTGAACTGAAAACATTCTATCTTATGATGCAACTCCAAATAATGGCACCACTATATTGAAAATATCCTCCTGTCAAATCCTTTTAAGGAAGGTGTCTAGCAGCAGATTTCTGCAGCTAGTAGTTTGAAATTGTACCAAAACTGGCAATCTTGATTTTCTATTGTCAACATTAGCCAATGTGCATGTATGTGCTTATCTGTGTGAAAGTATATACAAAAATACACTGAAAAATAAATCCAAGTCTGCAGCCTAAGCTAAAATTTTTCAGCTTGCTTTCTGGAAACACAGAAAGTAGGTCAGCACATATTCCAAAATAGCACATCAGCACTGAAAGAAAAAGTAGTATATCTGTACCTTTGGACTTTTTAGCTCATCTCTCTGTAGGGGGAAATGGAGGATGAAAGCCTTTTTCTCTTTCTACTATACGTACAAGAAAAAATTCCTTATACTTACAAAAGCCCCCAAATAAGCCACCTACATGGGTAAAATGTTGTCTGTTTTAATCAAAGCAAAACAACATTGAGTGGAACCGTTTAAGCTTTATCTAAATATAACCAAGGGAAAAACCAGGATGTTTAAAATGTGTTTAAAATGTTGTACTGGATATGTATCACATCCTGTTCCTTGCACATCTTGTTCCTTGTATCAAAAATCTATTTGGTAAAATATTTACTTTGGAAATAACAGCATAGTGTCTGTGATTTTGCTGTTCATCTTGCGGGGATGTTTTTTCTGGGTTTTGGTTTTTGGGTTTTTCTTTTTTTCTTTTTTTTTTTTTTTTTTTTTCAGTGTTTGCTGTTGCAATAAGGATTGCTGCCTGTTTTGTGATATCTTTCATACTAGGCACACTCTTACAGAAAAATATTTTCTTTATTCCCCTCACCCCCCACCCCTACTTTTAAGAAATCAAAAAGCTAAAGCAAAACCAAATTATTTAAGCATTCACACATCTTATAGCTCTAGAGATTCTTAAGAATCCTTCTGAAATTAATATTGATAAACTCCTTTCCTGAACTATTACAGTTCCTTAACATGAAAGGAAAACCAAAGTCCACTCTCAGGCCATATTAAATAATGTTTATCAGCTTTAAATATCACCTGATTCAACTCAGTATCAATACTGTTGGCTTCAACATGATGCATGATGCTGATCTGTTTCCCAGAACAGATTTCAAGCTAGAACACTGATATATTTAATTAGGAAAAAATTTTATTGCCTCCTTCAAATTCCAAGTGTCAGTCTTCATTTGGATCTCTGTATTGGATTAAAATGAATGCTTGAAAGGCACTGAGCATTGGTAGCATGACCTTTTAAGTTCAATGATTTCTATGCAACCAGCAGGAATGCCTAAAAATAACAAAACAAATCTATTTTTAGTTTTCCATTCTCTGGGGCTTTTTTTCTTGCTTTATTTTTTTTTAAATTACTGATATATTTGTGTTCCATCTCAATTCTTGGACACTTAGCTCTCGTTTATTTTCCTGTATCAATCAGACCTACTTCAATATCTCACTCTCCAGTTCATGAAGTACTATAAGCCATGCATAAATGTAAATCTTTTAGGCAGTTAGAGAATTGGATCTTCCACAGAGCCAGGCCTTCCAAGAAGAGGAATCAAAATGGAGAACAACTTCCTGAACCTCCAGCTGCTGGGATCTGTACTTCTCTTTGACACTTGGTAAAACAATGCTTGCTATCAGAACTTAAGTAACTGACAGGACCTTCCTAGGTAACACAGGCTTTGCAATTAAGTGAGTGAAGAAATGATGGAGTTTTTCAAACTCTGATAAATGAAATCAAATTAGTAAAAAAAATTAAAATCGTTGAACTTTTATGTCCTGTGAGGTCTCCACCTTGTAAGATTTTAAAACTCTAGCCAAGCAAACAAAGTGCATAATTAAACACAATTAATTGCATTCCTAGATTACTGCCAGATAGCTTGTCACATGCCTTGCTGGATCTAAATAGAGTTTTCATTTGTTGCTTCTAAAAGCCAAAGGCACAGAACTAATTGAGTTCAATCTACAGCTGGACAACTATACTATTAAAATATCATCAGATCAAATAAAACAAATAGCATAAATTTACAGTGAAGTATTAAAATAAATAAGGGAAAATAAGACAGTTGTATTTATGAGTAGCAACAGATATAATCTCCCCTCTCTCTAGCACTCTCTTGTTGAGGTTCTGTCATCCTCCAAAACCTGAGAGATCTATGGGAAGATAATAGGTCACACATTCATCAGACCTCAGTACTGCCAATTTTTCTGACATGCAACCAGTGTGATTAAAAAACAGCACTGCTCTAGTTAAATGGAACTAAATCAGTCCCTTGGTTCCCTGGGAGTTTTTCTAAACTGTATAAGAAATTTCACAATAGCTCATTATGCCATTTTGTCTCATCTCCCTTTAAAAAATAAAAGCCCACAAATAGATTTGCATATGCACACAGTTCCATCTCTGAGTTCAAGGACACTTAGAAGACACCTGCTAATATGCCAAATTTGTATTCACTGGAGTGGGACGCCTGCTGCCAGTAGATACCATTTCCACTCAGAAGCCATTAGCTTAACTGTTGAGAGGTTGTATCTTCTCAAAGTGCTTCATGAAGGAGAAACATTAGTATAACCAGTTCTTTGAAGGCCCAGTAAAACAGGTAAACTAATCTCAAAGTGGTCAGATATTTTCTCAGCTTGCTTAAACCTAGAGGTCTTAGAATTAGAGTTGCAAGGTAGTCTAGGAAACAGCTCCTGCATTTCCCAGCTTACCAGCCTGTTATTCCAATAGTTGTACTTTTCCAGACCAGAGTCATCAGGCATTCATTCCCCCTGGCTCACGTGGTGCAATGATACGTGCTCAGTCTCGTGTCTGGAGCACTGGGGATCGTGCTCTGGACTCCTGGGGCTGCACTGCTCTACACCCTTCAGTGACTGTCATGGGAATTTCCTCTTGTTCCAACGATGTATCAGGTTAAACTGGACGTGCTGCTGTGAAGATGTGTCCTAGAGCCCCACCTAAAGTCAAAGCGAACCTACGGACTCAGGCAAATGGAGTTCTTTTCAGCTGTACGATACACATGTCTGGTGTACAGAACAGTTTATCTCTAGGCAATGAAAATCACCATCTTCACAGTGATCATAAAGATCCAGAATATATATCACACATTTACAGGTCTCTGTGCTCTACAGCATAAATGCATCGTGTTACTTGTTTTGATCTGCACTGTCTTGGACAAAAACCACACTACAACAAAATAAAATGAGAGCTGAATAATAAATCACTTTATAATAATTGTCCCAATGTACTGAAAAACATTGGAAAGCTGAAAACAGAAATATCTGCATTTAAGCAATCAACAGAGAAAATAACATAACTATTCAATTGAAAAGGCTGTGACCCTGTCAAGAGTCTTTATACTACTGCTCTTTAAAAGCACAGGAAAATATCTCACTCCCCATTGCAGTAGAATTAGGAGCACTATAGAAGCCAGCACTCCAGGAGAAATTCTGCTAACAATATAATCTGATGTGGCTTATAGCCCATTAAACAGCAAAATTAATTGTCTCCAAGAAGTCTTATTTATATGACAGAAGGGCTAAATACAGCCTAACAGGAGTTTAAAACCAATACAATATTCTTTCTAGTATGAAAAGAAAGGCCCTGTTTTGTTCAAGAGGACACTGATGTACTCATGTTGCTGTATATTTTTCCCCTGGCTCCCTGATATATAAATGCATGGCAGCAATTGCAGCTATTTTATATCCCTTAATTAGTACTCATGCAAAATGCTTGTTCATCTGTTTTCCAGCAACGTATCAGCATTTACAAAACCAAATATAGCAAATTCTTTGCTTTAAGGAATTTCAGCCCCAGGAAGGCTTTAACCAAACACTTGATCTGTATCAATTAGTTAAAAGCCACAAGTTTCTTCAACTGCTAGTAACGGCTTGCCAGTTTTCAACGACATTAAGATAAAGATTCCACAAGTATCTGTAGTAACGTATGCACAGTCTCATGTCACATGTGATGGTCTTAATATAGCTTTGTAATTCATATTTAAAGTCAGGCCATAAGAATACAAACCATGTCATTGTCAAACTTATGCTCACAATCTTTTTCAGTAAGAACCACACATACATGAGTTCCCAAATATCAATCTGCATGTTTTATATTCTTCACACCTAAGCAAAAGACTTTTAACTATTTACTAAAAATTTTAGAATAGTTGCCAAATCTATTCAATAAAGAAATGCATTAATACCTAGAATTTACTCAGTCTTACCAAATAAATCTCATGTAAATCCATGACTGGATAATTAATGCAAAGTCTTACCTTTCCTGGAAGCAACAGTTTCCAGCAGTGATCTTTCTTAAGGCTTTAATTCTGCAATGTAATTTTCATAAATAGTTTTCTAGTTCAGGCAGAGATGGGTTAACTGCAAGTAGTCTGGATGCTATCTTGCTTGCTTCCTGGAGATCACTGTTTTGCTTTGTGGGCCATCACAACTACCTAGGAAAAAAAACATCCAACCCTCAGTCACCTGGACAATGTGATATATTACTGCTCCCAAATTAAACAAAAGGTTTAAAAGAAATACATGTCTTAAAACATGATGTTAAAATTTGGATTTATCTGCCAAACATTTCATAACAGGTACTGTTAAAAGAATTATTGCATGCTTTCTTACCAGGAGTTCATGTTCTTGGATAGAGACATGAAACAAGCAAGAAAAATTTATATACAAATGTTGTAAATTTTTAAAATTACAACTTGTCTTTACACTGACAACATGAACTATAAACTAGACTTTAAACTAGAGGTATTTTTTTGTAGATTTTTGGTCAGAAGCTATAAGCAACAAAAAAACCCCTGAATTATGCTGTAATTCATTAAGCAGAAGTAAACAGAATGCTGCCCATAGGGGAAAAAAAGTGCTGAAAATAGGAATGTGCTTTGGTATCTATTGGGGTATAACTCAAGCTTCCTATTAGAACAAGAAACATTGCATTCCTGTTTGGTGCAAATAGAGGCATCTGGCTGTCAAAAGGCTCTGAAGCAGAGGCTACCACCTGAAAAACCACTGGCAGCAGATGCAGATACCACACTTTGGAGGGAGGGCACTGTCCCATGAAGGGTATGACCAAGGCACATAATGCTGAATTACCAAATCCAAGTTGAATCTTGCTACTGTGAAGGCAGCTTGAATATTCTCCGTGAGTTCAAGGAATGGTGATGTTATGTAGATCTCTGACACAAGTAAGACACCTTGTTTGCTAACTTGAACATGAAGTGCAGTTATACAGGGCCTTGTCCAATCAACACCTCCAAGGACAGAGACACACTTCTCTGGACAGGCACAGTGCTGTCAGAGCAGCCTCTTGAACAGTGTGCCTCCACCTGAATATTCCAGGCCCATGGCAGCAAACAGGACAGTCCATCTCTCCCTCAACTTGTTCAGCTCCATGAAATGTTTGACAGAGCATGTAATTAAAAGATCTACTTAGCTGATATCAACAAATGATACTGAGCAGTTGCCTATCTCATAAGGGGCTGTTTTACAATCTGTCTTCTCTCCCCACCCTTCCCCTGACAACAGGAACAACCCTTGCCACTTCAGCATGAATTATTACAGGGTTTAAACGTCTTGATTTCTCTTTTCAGTGCCTTTATCCTTCTGGATAGCCCTTTGCAGGTGATGTCTATAAAACACAATAGTACCTCTGTCCACACTTAAAGTAGCACTACTCTAAGTCTGAATAACTCTTTTCTGTCATGTTTATGAGGTTTCCTGAACGTTAAGATTACCAAACTGTGGCAGCTGAGTAAAGTAACTCAGAGAGATGGGGCAATCACAGCTCAGATCTGCTCCTTCAAAATTTCTGCAGATTTGGGTAATTTTTTCTACATTATACTCCAGATGCATTTTAAAGATAAGGTTCCATTCATTAGATGCTTTTTTTTTTTAATATAAGAAATGACAGACAGTAGATATGACAGGCTACTGAAACCACCCTATTTTCATCTCCCAGCTGAAGAAGTCTGCTAATGTTTGTGAGATGCTGTCAGAGACACTCAAGATTTTTGGACAAAAATGGGTTATCGAGTTTTAAAATCATAAAAGGAAATCTTTTTACAGGAATTACATGGAATACTTCAGGTTATGATCATCAGTACAAGTGAGGAGATTTAGGCATCATCACATCTGTGCAGTAAGGAGAGACTGCATGTTAGAACTAATCACCTACTTTTGCATTTCCCTGTGACAAATGGCACTTTTCAGTCTCTGGGAACCTGAAGCCATTATCCTGTGCTCTGGTGGAGGAGGATGGTCAGGAGGAGAGGGGGGAAGAGCTTTCCATACCAGACTCTGTGTAATACAGTGTAATTCTTGGCTTTTATGGACATTACTTCAAAGAACAGGGACAACCTGAAACATGTAGTCTCAAGCCAAACATTACAACCCTTTGCAGACACACCACCTTTTCAGTCCAGTATACAAAGAGCACAGTCTCCTCTACAAACTAAGGAAAACCAGAGCCTGAACAAGGATAAAAATGAGAAACCTGAAATAAAGTACAGTATGGAAATGATTGGTTTAACTGTGAAGTGTTGCACTATGATTTGCCATATGCTATCTAACTTTTTATTCATCGTCCTCAAACAATTCCATTGTAAGTATGCTATTTCTACCCAGGTGTTATTTACACCAAACCATGACTATCATGATCTGTGAAAGATCTACATCAGCCTCATTATATAATGTAAATACAATAATATATGTACACAAGTCACAGAAATAATTGATACTTCCACTGTGACCAACCTTTTCTTCTGAACAAGAGAATTATTTGTTCTTTTTTAGCTGTAAAGAAAATTTTAAAATGCTTTAAGTATGTAAACATTGTTGTAAATATTATTGCTAAATGTGCATTCCTGAAATAATCTTCATAATACATAATAATCTTGGGAAGTGTCAAAATTATTATATTAAAAATGCAGTAACTTCATAGCTCTACAGTAAGACATCCCAAATAAGAGGTTTGTCAAAATGCACCTTGTTCTCCAGAAACCAAGAAAAATTAGTTAAGGTAAGAGCTGCATCACTCCAGCACCCTCTGTTGGCCTTCAGGCAGCATGGTACTTTGTGCACTCTAATTTAAGTCAGTTGTTGGATCCCGAAGCTATGACAAAGATTCCTTTACAGAAAAAAATACATGAAAAGCGAACAGAAACCTATTGCACAACCCAGTCCTATGCATAAAATCTTCAGCTGTATACCACAGTTTAATACCAGATTACTCAGTATTGCTGGATCTGTCATTCATTAGCCCATCTTTGCAGATATTTATAATTGATCTAATTTCAAGGGCAAGATGTTCTTACAAGCCCTGTCTGTATCTGGTATTTCTGAAAAACACCAATAATAAATGGCACCTTGCATGAAGCTCTCACCAATAGAAACAACAGCTCTACAGAAAGAACAACTCTTTTTATGGAACATTATTCACTGTGGCTACCGAGAACTAACAATGCATACATTATGCAGAATATCATACACAAAAGAAAGTGCTCCAACCAGGTTTCATCAAGCACACAGAATGAAGTCCAGATGCCAGATACAAGGTGATCTAAATATAAACTCCATACACTGTGCACAGCCAGATGGTGTAATTTCCAGAAGCAAAGGCCCTTAGCCCAGCGAGCCTGGCAGCTGCTTTGCAAAGCCGGCTCAGAGCTTTGCAAAGGCAGATGTGAAGTTGCAGTGGGGAGCAGAGAGGAAGAGGAAGGAGGAAGCAGGAGGCTGAGATGGAGAAGTGGGTCTGCTTCCATGGCACTGGGGGAGGTATAGGTGGTAAGAGCTGCTTCCAAGGAAAACCACCGAGGGTGGTTATCAGGGCTGCCTGGTCCTTTCTGGCCCCTCAGTGTGTAAGAACAGGGGAAGGCAGCCTATGCCTGGCAGCAAGAGGCAAAGCCCTGCTTCCTGGCCACCTCACAGTCCTTGAACCAGCACTCAAGAAGAGCCACCAGCAAAGGGGAGGCAGGACACAAGTAGATCTTGGGGAGCTGCTGTCTGCTTCCACCAGCCAAGAGGTTGAGTAACTGTCTACTTTACCTCCCTACGGCTAAGCTAACACTGGCCAGAACCCAAAAAAACAACAAAAGAACTTTTCTTCGCTGATCTTAACGACAGGGAAAAATTTTTCTCAAAAATGCCATCAGCTATTGTAAACCTGCTCCTTTCACTGCCTCTTAACTTCACACATTCAACCTCTCTACAGTTTTGTATCTCCTTAGTTTTGTTTTCACAGCATCGTGTCTGCTCACCTGAAATTCATACCCACTGTCTCACCGCCCTTCCAAGCTCTGCTCTCTGCTTCTCTTTTTTCCCACATGCAGCTTCAAATGATTATCTCCTAATATTTCAATGTTTATCAACTATAAGATGGTGCTAATAAACAATGATCTGTTTGATAACGATCTCCAGAACATGCAGAAATGCATACAAACTTTTACCAAACATATCTGTAGTACTATTTGTCAGAAAGCATTACTACCCTACCAAATATTTACACACCTGCTTTTACTTTGGGTAATTTATATTATACCACTTAACTGGGATGGAGAAATCAGTTTGATTTGGAATGTCAAGATCTGAATTATTAGAGTCAAATATTTATTCCACAGAACAAACTAGAAACTACCTCATAAAACCTATGCAGTTCATTTGAGGTCACTGACTTAATGGTCCAAGAAACCAGAGGTGGACCCAAACTGAATTCACATCCCCAAACCTCAAAGCTGGAAAAAACCCCAATAGAGCATGTGCATTTTCCATTTTCAGGAGTTACTATTCCAACAGTTATTTTCAGGCATTTATATTCTTGCTTTCTACTAGTTTCTGCTGGTAGATTTCTTTCTATCTGTTTTGTTATTTTAAAACAAATACAACACTTCATTTTTTCCATGTTCAAAAGGTCTGGATCCAAACAGTAAATGGTAGGAGTTACTTCCTTTAGGACTTGGCTGTCATTAGGTGGCTGATTAGGGCTGCAGCAGCCTGTTCAGTAACAGGTTATTTATGCAATCACGTTCGTCTGCTTAGCAACTCCAAGGGTGGAGTCCAAAACAGCAACTGCAGCAGTCACATTTTGCAATAAATGTGGAAGAGAAAAAAGAAAAAGAGAGACAGGAATGGGAAGTGCAAGGGGAAATACCACTTTTCTTCAAGAGAAATGTAACTTTCTAAGAAAAGAAGGCAACAAACAACATAGAAGAATGAATAGAAGGCAGCTATTTCTCACTCAGAGTGGTAATTAGTTCTGAGATCATAATATGATAATGAGTCTTAAGAGAAATAATTCATGCAGAGAACATGTTAATCCCTGCAAAAGATCATGTAAATACTTTGCTATTCTTGCCTTAATCTTCCCTTTCCACAGAATGCTGAAAAAATCTTCCCTTACAATAAAATCCTGTTAAAAATGCTCCTGATTAAATAGCCAGATATGTTGAATACTTACAGAGAAAGGTTCATTACTAGTATCTTTGTGTTAAAGTTTTAAAAAAGTGAAGGCAAGCATTAAAGATACTCTTCACAATTTTAGGAATAAAACTACCTATTAATTTAATTTACTAAGTTTTTGCTGGTTAATAGGCATATTATAGGATAAAATACATTAATTTGAGGATTTATAAATAAACATTCTGTGAAAGAATCAATTAAACCAGTACTTTAAACAGTAGTGTATGAAAATAAACCCCAAATTAAAACCCCCACAAAACCACTCAAAACTATTGGGGTACGCAAAATAGTATCATTTTTGTGTTCACAAAAAATTGTTCCAGTTAATGATTTCCCCACCCTCCACAAATTCAGTCTTTCTCTATTTGGCAAGAAGTGATTATGGACCACAGAGACAATAAGCTTAGTAAGAAGATGTAGACCACTTGTATTCATGTAGAAGTGATATTTTTCATTTTTTAAACTATTTAATGCAAAGGGGAGAAGCCACCTTCTGAGCAGCAGGGATGCACTCAGCCAGCCCATGGAGTGCAATGCCACACGAGGAACATCTGTGTTTGCTTCAGAG
Source organism: Aegithalos caudatus (assembly GCA_013389925.1). Taxonomy (NCBI): domain Eukaryota; kingdom Metazoa; phylum Chordata; class Aves; order Passeriformes; family Aegithalidae; genus Aegithalos; species Aegithalos caudatus. The sequence continues at coordinate 159,117 of WEIU01005606.1, read as the reverse complement.
CAGCTACACAATGTAAAGCCTTTGGTCTGGGGGCTGGAAGGAGCAGAGTTCTATCAGCTGCCCACATCCACCCAAATAACTGCTCTTCTGAGTGTTTAGTTTGGCCTGGCCAAGCCTGAGCAGCCTGCAGCTCTGAATTGGAGCAAAAAGCTCAGAAAGGCAGCGTGGGAATTTCTGCAGGTCCAGCTCACACTGCACATGCAGTGCCTGAGCTCGTGCTTTCCCCTCATGCTCTCACAGGTAACTGGTACTGCCCTTCATTTATACGTCACCTCTCATCCCAGCACACTGTCTCCTACACAGGAGCCTGCTCAGGTAACCACGTTGTTTCACACAGTAAGGAAATGCTTATTTAGTGTGAATTACTCATTTGGTAAATACACTAAATGAAGAGTTGAGATGCATCATTCATGCTGTGAAACAGATTGATAAACATACCAGCAGGAAGACACTATTCTCTGATGTGTTATTACAGTCTCTAGAGCACAACTTGACGGATGGTTTCTTACCAATATACATTAGATAACATGCTTCTTTAACATTTACCTAATTAGTGACAAAACACTCACCTTACTGATAGACTGTATACCTGTATGACCTGATTACTATTAGCAAAAGCAGTTTGCTATAAAGCATTCTGTGGTGCTAAAGACATTTACTTAATTCACTGATAGAAAAGAAGATAGAGTGATAAAAAAAAATGAACACCTCAACTATGAAAAATTGCTAAGTGAAGGCTAGGATCAACCTCAATTGCCAGCAGGGTGGCAATACCTGGATTATTGTCCCCCACTGTGGTCACTGACAGCTCCAAGCCAGCTTTTTGGAGAGCTCTACACTGATAAATACTTTCAGAGTTAGCATCAATAAATGCCATCCCATTCTAGTTTTAAACGCTCATGACTATTTCATAAGAGAACGTTTCAAAACCCAACAGTTCTGGATACATTTTACCTCAAAAACTGCCTGCCAGTCTTGAATAACTTGCATTTGTCAATGAGTTCAGAGAGTATTCTAAAATGGTCCTAATGTCCATCACAGAGGATTAAACAAACCACAACATCCCCCACCCCCACCCCCCCAAAAAAAAAAACCACAACAAACCAAACAAACCCCAACCCTCCTTCTCTTTCACATTAACTTTCATGGGGAAAACTTGAGCACAGCCAGCACAAGACAGCTAGTGGGATGGAGAAGAATGTAGGATGACAGAATCTGATTTTCCAGCATCAGGCCTGATTTCCTCCTGGTGAAAGTGTTCACATAACCCATGGCCTCATAGGGACTCAAAGCAATAAAAAGAAAGCACTAGATTGCTTAAAAGGTAAGGAATTTTCTACATGTGACCAAAAGTGACTTCCTACTACAAGCATTTCTAATGGTGCATCAGGTGTTGGTTTGGTGACTACAGCAAGAATGAAGGTCCATTTAAATAAAAATACAAAAAATAATCCCCTTATTAAAAACCTCAGCTTTTTAATTGGATGCAAAAATCTGATCTTTATTTTACTAGTCTTCTTTGATGTGGCTGGCAGCAATACTACTCAGATGGGAACCACTACTTTTGCTTTGCTAATTTTAATTAAATTCAATCTCAAAAATGGCATTTCATTAAATAATTTTCCTTTTTCTGAGCTTCCTCCCCACTCTGTTTTGATTAATCAGATATGGAAGCAACTTCAGTGACCCAGACAATGGGTCATGCAACTTTCAGTAAATAAACTCTGGATGAAACTCTTGCACAGTCTGTACAATATCCTGAACAAGATTAAGTCCTGAACAAGATTAAGACCTTAACTTTTTCAACTTTACTTGGAGGTACAAGCATGAAGAACAGCTTGAAAGATAGGTACCAAACCTATTTTACAGAGACCTTTTTATGATCTGCAAATATTATGTCAGCAGCTTAAATAGTTTAAGAAAAGAAACAAAACACTCAGTCAGTACTTTCATGTCATAAAATTAGCCATCTCTTTAGTTTAAATTTCCTTTTGTCTAACTAATAGACAAATTCTTTAGTACAGCATTACTTTTTTTCTTTTTCCATCTCAAGTAACTCTAGCATTTTAGATATAGAAAAGTAGAAATTGAATAATAAATATAAATAACAACCAAAAAGGCCTCCCCTTGACTTAGAATTGACTTATCCATCTGTTATGTCTTTACACTTAAAGTACACTTCTTCAGAGTGAATAATTAAGAAGAAAGACTAACAAAAGTAGCATGTAAATCACTTTTAGTTGTAATACCAATCAGTTTACAGCCCAGTGACTTATTAAAATACTTTAAAACAACAAAAAGACAAAAAAGAAATGCAAAACCAAACTCCAGGTGCCAAGACTTGATAATAATACTCTGAAGGATAATAATAGTAATAATACTCTAAATAATAATAATAGTAATAATGCTCTGAATAATACTTTTAGTGAGTACACTTTCTAGATGTCATGCAGATGGCAATCTCAAAAATGAAATCAAGAATCAGAACCATAAAGATTTCCAAATCAACAGATAAATTAAAAAGAGACATTCAGTTGTAGAACTCTTCTAAAAATTACTTCATTTAAGAAAATTAAACAAGTACCTGCAATTAGTATCTGAAAATTTAAAAAGTATCTAAAAATTTAAAAAGTATCTGTAAAGATGCCTTTATATTTGCAATCTGTATTGCTTTTTTTGGTTGTACAATAAGCCTCTATTAATCGTGCTGCCAGAAAACTGCTTCAGAATAAAGCAGACAACACCTTATTCAAAACTTGTACCAACAAAGTGAAATTAACATGCATCTTGACTAAACAACCTTTTCTCAGAAGTGTTAATATTTAGCCCTTAATGCGTTGCTCCTCTCCACCAGGCTTGGAAGATCCAGACCTGTTTGTCTCCGGCAGTGAAGCCTCTGATAAATGTCTACCACTCTATCATAAAAAAGGTGGGAAAACTACATGATACAGTTCCAAGTTCTGAGAAACTTGAGAATATCTGTGATTTGCAATACTCAGTAGTATCTGCATTTCTGAAAAATAACCCAAACCACCACTTATAAAAAAATAATGGAAACAAATATTAACAAATGCATGCAACTTCTGCGGTAATGTTCCCCTGTATGCAAATCACAGACAGTAACATATACAGAATTAATTTATTGATGCTTAGCAACCTATATGGGAAATAAGGCATAGGAAAAAAATATCTAAATTCTATGGAAATATCTAAAAGAAAAACAGCAAGTAGCAGGTAGCAGAAATACAGGCCTAACCCTTCAATTAATTCATCAGTTAAAAAGAAGATACTCCCTTTGCCTTGTTGGAGGTGTGCACACAAAACCAGACAGATTTCAATACTGCCACTTTTTTCAAGATGTGTCTTTGAAACTCCTGAACTGCTAGTTAAGGAAAATAACAGTGTCTGTAGTGTCTATGGAATCACACAGCTTTTTTTCATTGTGTGTAATTTTGAAACATAACTCTAACTGATCAGTAGACCTCAACACCCAGCCCACATCAGCTCCATCCAGCAGTGCCTCACAGGACAGTGTGGGACTGGTGACACCAAGTGCACCTCTGCTGCCAGCACCGCGAGCCCAGCTCGGTGCCGCACACGAGGAACTGCCAACTGCAACATCCGCAGGGGAACCTTTGCAGCCCTCAGACTTCCATTTCAAAGGGATGAACAGGAAGGCAAGGACCAGAGAACAGCTGCCATTCACTGAAGAGTCTCCTATTAATGATGGGGCCTTGCTAAAAGAGCAGTGCTTTTTAATTTTGAGGATAATTACAGTTATTAGCTTTTGATCTGTATCATTTTCACTTCTATTTTAATTGCTGAGTTCGCACTCCCTTCCCACAAAAAGTAACCTTCACCAGTCTGTTCTCAAAGGTATATTTATCAAGTTCACATTCCCCAATGACATGTTTATCTGAGACCTTCAAGGTACTGGAAAATCCTACCCTTTTTTTGCAATTAATAAGGATGTTTCCAAATATCAAACATAACATAGACTGAAGAATGCAGGGAGAAAGAACCATTCTACATCAAGATTTTTTTGAAGAGGACCTCACAAAGTATTGTAACATGTACATGGATTATTGCTTCAGACACAAAGCCGCTTTCCTTTTCCATATAAATCCATTTTTCAAGCATTGTGCAGATAAGTATGCACACAAGTACGAAAAGCATACAAGTTTGGAATAGTTTCTTCTACACAGGCCATGGTTGGTCTGTATAAAACATTCAATATATACAGCACCAATGTACTTGCTTCAGTTCTGGGACAGGCAACAAAAATCTAGTCTGAAACCCCTAGTCTTAAATACATTCATCTGTGGAAAATAAGAATATTTAGGCGTACTTCGAACCAGCTGACAAAAAAAAAAAAGCTGATCACTTTCTTATGAATCAAGTACCTCAATGATCCTCTATCCATACTATGTTTAAGAAATTCAAACCCTGTCCCTGTCCTTTTAGCTTTTATGTCTTGATTCCTTTGTAATCATTAATGTCAGTTTGTCTATTTTTCAACAGGAAAAAACACAGGAAGCCTGTGCAGCCTTATAAGTTAATGAAAGAAATCAAGAGCCTCACCACGTAATACAAATCCAAGATTTTTGTTATGTGCTGTATGCTACTCCTTACTTATTTTAGGCAGTCAATGAACTAAAATTGAACCTGATACTGACATTTGCCACCATTCTTTAAAGTATCTCTCAATTCTATCCTTTGACAATTGCCATCACTATTTCACAGTAACTATTGAACTAGTTTTGGTGTATGGATACAACCTGCTTTTAACTTAACCAGAGATTAACCTAACTTGTAACTTACGCTAGCAGACAAGCAGATGTTTCCTCTAATGATTACTATAAAATGCCCTGCAAACTTGAGGCATCAAAAAGGTGTAAAAAATAATAAAAATTAATCATGCAGTATTTATACAGAGATTAATCCATACTGGTAATTTTTGCCCCCTAAATAATTTCATTCAGCTTGCAAGCAGAAAAACACCACCATCAGACTCAGGATTGTTCTGCACAAGCCAACTTCACATATTTTATTTAAAGGGAATAATTAATAAGGAAAAATAGCTCTTGCTACTGATATTTCTAAAAAGGAATTTATGAGAAGTAAAGTTTGCTACAGGGCAGATAAGACTGTATTCAAAACTATTCTGTATGTTCACTGATTTCCATTAAACATTTATAAAACTAAATCACACATTCATTAAACAAAACTGTTAGAAAGGCATGATGCCTGCAGTTCTTTGCTCTGGCAGATCTACATGTTAATCCAGAAAAATGCTTTCCATTACTTCATCCAGATACCTTTGCAACAGCAGTCAAATTTTTATCTGTTTTGAAAAGGTTTGTTTTTAAGCTTTATCAGGACTTGTAACTACTGTTCCTCAATTCAAGACCGTATAGGATATCTTACTAAATTACTTCTAAACTAAAGATTTAAAAATTATGTGACTAAACCCAGAAGGTGATAAGGACACAGGCCCAAAGTTACAATTTATCACACTGAATTTTATGATAAAAATTCTTATTTATTTGTGTTCTGTGTTAAAGAAATATAGTAGTATATGCAGTCTGGCCAATTATATCCCACACTAACAGCTTTCCATTTGGAACTTTATGGCGTACGCCCAGATTTTCAATCTTAGCACTGCAGTAACTGTATATTTGTGTGTTCTTCCACATATAAGCCATTGGTACTTTACCTAAAATTCATGCAAAAATCTGTCACAGTCTGTGCTAATGCGTTTCTCTAAGCTTTTTTAAAGTGAAAAGCATGCATGAACATCAAAGCACATGCTGCAAATGATCGTTTCTAATCTTAGACATGTATCAATTATTCACTAGCTTCTTGTTCTTGCGCTTTATCATATAGACTTCACCATGGCAACACTATTCTTCCCTTCCTTGTCTTAATCAGTGAATCTGTAAACTAATATTAGACCTAGCTGCTGGATTACTTAATATTCTACTTATTACACCATGAACATAGACATGTCTCTCTTATTACATCATGAACCCTACACAGTTTCCAAGATACCAATAAATTTTCATTTGCTTAGCAATATTGAGATAGTAACTGTCTAAGAACCAGCCAGTTTCTCTCTTACTGCTAAATTTAAAGATGTAGCTTTGAATTACTACTAGCAAAATTCAGAACGGATTTTAATGTCTGGATGCAATACCTCTTCTGTGGTCTTTTCACAAACTGGGAAATGATTGACCTTCCAAAACCCACGCACTTTGAAGTCACTCTTCATTGTTGGAACTATTTCACTTGTTTTCAGCAAGTACCTTAATTTAAATATGTCAAATAGACAGCCTTCTTGGTATGATACAATTTCAATGTTTTCTTTCCATTTCTTTATGTTTCCCAGCCTTATTAAGCATATATATACACGCACATAAATGCATCTTCTTTTAGCTCATTTGGAAGCAGCTATTTTGTCCCTTTCAGTTGTTTTTTCTTTCTAATTTCTTTCTTCTTTTCATCTAATTAGCTTTTTCTTCACTGATTTCCCCTGTTTTTCCAACACTCTTGATCCTGTTAATTTTTGCCATCTTATAGCTGTTCCATCACACAATTATGCTTCCTTTCCCCTCCAGACTGTGAAAATTGTTTATGTATCTCATTAATCCAGAAGAGACATCTTTAATGCTTAAGTGTTGGAAGGTTTCTCCCCTCACCTTGTAAAGCAGAACAGCCAACATTTCCTGTTTCCCAACTCTTGCTTTTTCACAAAGGTACTCAATGTGTGATACCTCTGCTGGGGTCCCTATGAAGCACTGATTAAAGTTATGCTTTTGAGCATCTCATTATCATCCTGGCAGCAATTTCTAAGGTTTTTATAATATATAAAAATCTTAATGTGTCTCTAGTATGTAAAAATCCAACTACACTATTAAAGCACTGAAACTGTGATATACACAGAGAGTTCATGTCCCTTCCCAGTATGTCCTTAATATTGTTCCCATATTGGTTGGTTAAAATTATGAACTGTGTGATATTTCTCTTAAACATTCCATATCTTCCCCATAGTTAAAAGGAAGTTGCTTCATGACCACAAGACTGTCTGGCAAAGGGGGCTGACACTGGATACTGTAAAGACTGCTCCACTCTTCCTGTTTGTGAAGTGTGGGTCAACACTCTGTGTCACCTTCAAGCCTCTCTTTGGTTTCAGCTGAGACAGAGTTAATTATCTGCTTAGTAGCTGGTACAGTGCTGTGTTTTGGATTCAGTATGAGAATAATGTTGATAATGCTGTGATGTTTTGGTTGTTGCTAAGTAGTGCACACCCTAAATCAAGGACTTTTCAGTTTCCCATACTTTGCCAGTGAGCAGGTGCACAAAAAGCTGGGACAGAGCATGACTGAGACAGTTGACTCAAACTGAGTAAACAGATATTCCATACCATAGAACATCATGACCCGTATATAAATTGGGGGAATTGACTGTGGGGGGAAGACTCAAAAGCCCACTGAGAAATGGATGTAGTTAGGATTTTTAAAATACTTTCTCCTTTGCATCAGTGAGAAGGTCACCACACCTTCATATTTTAAGCCAGCCAGTGATGCACACATTCCCAATACAGTTAACCATAATGCTTCATATGTGAATAAAAACCACTACATTGCACATCTTTCAGAGAGCAGAAGCTGCTTCACCAGCAACAGAGGGCCCTAAGATTACACTTACAGCTCAGCTCAGCTCAGCTTATATACACTGTAAACTTCTCCTGCTTCAGCTTCCTTACTCTTGCACAAACACTAAGTCCCTAATTTTCAGTGATCTCCTCAGAGCTTGCCGAAGAACTGGACCATCACGACCACACACAAGGCAAAACTTGGGCTCTTGACTCAATCTCCTCATTCATACACTGCATAATACATGCACCAAATGACATTAGGGGCCATTTCTTACCAAACAATTTGCACTATTTACAACCATGGATTATAACCCCAGTAATGAATCACAGTACCCTCAGATCACAACACAATTTGACCACAAGACTTTGAAGAGATGGTCTCACAGACAGCCAAGCTCCCGTGGCATACATGTTGCACAAATCTAAAACAATAAGGTTTCAGAGCTTGAACTTGGAATTGTTTAGACTCCTGTTCCAACTTCAATCCAAAAGGAGAAATGTACAAGCCTACTTATACAAATTATACTCCCTAATTAAATCATAATGGTAAAGTAACTATTCATGCAAATAAGCAGGATTGTTTAATAAAAGCCTAACCACAGGAACTGATAATACTCAAGAATTTCTACTAGAAGTACTGAAAGCTATCAGAATCCTCAAATGAGACCTTATTATTAAGCTCAGCATGAAACTTAAGAGTTTATTGAAAAAATATGGAAAATACTTTAGAGAAGAAAATATTTATTCCAAGAAAAAGCAAATAAACTAAACTGCTCTTTGAAAATCTTGCTTTGAATAAACGTGGCTATTTTAACACTGTTATGTAAAAAAATGCTGGTTTTTATCTTTCACTCTGACCACCAACTAAGTCTCAATAATCTCTTTGTTTAAGTAGTAAAACTTCTATGATGAATATTAAACAAGACAATGGTGGAAAGTGTTATTTTACTATTTAACATAGTTTTCCATCTGACCAGCAGTGAAATCCACAAGGGCTTTCTGAATCACATGTAGCCTGATGATGGAGACTTAGTACAGGGACTTTTTATTTAAATTGTAGAGCAGTTCCACAGCTGATATTCAAAAGTGTGAGGTTATATAAGGCAAGCTAGAGTGGATTTATTTTCACTCTTAAAAAAATAAATTAACAACACACTACCACAATCTGCACTATACGCACTAATGAAAACTTAATTGAGTTTTCAAATCTTTTAGAAAAGAAAAGGCCAGACAGTTACTGGATGCAGTACATTCTCGTTATGACTGATAGGTTTAAGTGGAAATGAAATAAAAATAAAATAGTTCCAACTTAATTAAAAATAGCATGACTATCTATTCAAAGATAGATGTGACTACACTCCAATTTTTAAGATGATTTTGATCTGAAAGATTACTCATGATAACTGGACCCAGCCCAAATTGCTGTTAAAGCCTAATGCACTCAGTGATGTTGAGTGGGATTGATCCTTCCAGCAGCAGCAAGGATACAGGTGAATTTAAAAGAGTTACAGTACGACAGCTCACATCTGAGAAGTTAATTAAATGATGCTCCTTGCCTCCTTAAGAGCATCAAATAGCCATAAAATTTCTGACCATAATATTTTTCCTCAAGACATTTCAGAGGACACATCAGAAATTACTAGGGTATTGTATCTCTGGGATTTTTCATAAGAGACAGTTTTATGTCTCATATGGCATTAGGGTCTTGATTTAGTTTCACACATACACAAGCATCCAGTGCTGCTTGGGATGCTGCAGGCGTCAGCTGGGGAGGATACATATCTCACATGGGTGAAATTAGTTCCCTTTCATGGCCTTGCTTGGGACAAAAAAAAGTAAGAGACAGACCCTGAAATCTGTTCTCCACCCCCCAAATACCGAAGAGGTTTGAATATATTTCAGGAAACAAATGGTTTTAAAGCATTAAAGCTGGTAAATAAGCAGGCAGAGAGAAAGAAAAACTAAAGGAATTCTAACAGATCAGTCTTAGCTCATTTAGCTATACTGTGTGTAGAAATTAAGGAGACTCTCTACAGAATTGCATTACACAATATCATCCCCTAGCTGGTCACCAGAATGCCTATGATTAGCAAATTTAGCTTCTGAGTTTAATTGACATCCCTACATACAAAAGAATAAAAATAAGCATTTACACAGAGACATCAGAGCCTTTTCAGGTATGAAATGGAGATCACAACCCAGTAACATTAACTACAGAAAATCCCCAAATCTACTTTTAACTTCCATGGATTTATGCACAGCTGGGGGAGATGAGGAATGACAAATGAACTGCAATGACTCTTGCCCTCTTTGACAGTTATGTAAACTAAGCTGGTCAGTTTATTGAAAGTAGGGACACTGAAAGCATGAAATCACTCAAGTTATGCTAGGACAGAAAGCATAGACTGAAATAGGTTGTCATGCCCACGGCATTTTTTTTGGTTTGTGCACTATCTCGCACAACATTTTTTTTTTTGAGATGTGCACAACTTACTGTATTAAGAGACTTCACTAAATACATCAAAGATAACGGGTTGTATATCAGATCAGGGAAAAAATCAATTAGTTCCAATGACTGGTTATTAACACAACGCATGCAGGCACAACACACAGACTGTTCCAACATGACCATAATGGCTTTTCACTTTGTGGATCTTCTTGCAGTGGTATCATTAGGTCATAGCTGATTTAGCAAACAATTTTAAGTCATCAGAATTTCTGCCAGGAAAGAAGCACCTGTGGTGCTGAGGAACACCTGGGCATAGTCACTCTCCCAACACTTGATAAAAAACAACAGTCAAACAAAAAAAAATTGCATTGTTGATCTACATGCAAAATGCCAGTATTGATGAGCCATATACTATTGTATAGAAAGAAAATGTAGCATGGCAAAAGCTTTCAGTAAGAACGCTTGACAGGCCAACACAGATTCAGTCCAGCTGCTTGTAAGACTGGTTTAGCAGGCAGAAAGGATGTTCTCCCTGCAGCTACCACACTGTAGGAAGAGCATCCTTTGGTTCACTGCTCCTTTGTCCTTAGAGCAGCCCACATGTATTCAGTGATGTGCTTTGATCTTAAGAAGGTCTAGAGACTGGAAACCCACCAGCAGCGCTGACAGCTTTGATGGTAAGGCCAGTCACTTTCACCTACTGTCGCTGGTACTGGATCTTTGATGCTTATAAGCAGCTCCCATTTCAACAGTAATTGTAGGAATCACTAAAGAGCAACCAAACAGAATTATTAACCTATTTTTAATCTGAAAAATGCAGGAATGATAGACTTAAAGTAAAACTAGACCCCTCAGAAATACACCTATGAAGCATATCTAAGAATACTTCAAAAGGGCATATGCTGGAATTAAGTAAATAAATTAATACTTTCTCTGCTAGTCTATATAGAGAGAGCTTCAAACACAAGATCTGAGTCTGTTACTGGAAAAAATACTTGTGTGTGCTAGGAGGAATGTATTAAAAAGTCAAAGACTACTGAGGAGGACTGTAGATCGCTCAGATGACCTTGCAGCTGGAATAGCCCTTGATAAACCTGCGTGAACTGCAGGTCAGTAATTCTCTAGCACTGGACCAAAACTTAACAGTGCCTGCCTCTCCAGCTGTGTGCCTTTGCCTGGGTCTTGCCGGGGAATCCCCCACTTGGTGAGGTAATAGTAATTAATTTATTCTTTGTGTTCTGGCTGGACATTTGTGTTTGTTGTGCTGCCTGCCAGCGTCAGCTCACGCAGCGTGGTATCTTGCCCAGGCACAGACCAACAAGAAATTCTAAGAGGTCAGGGTGGTGATTCCTCAGAGACAGAGGTTTGAAATGGAGCTTGTATTTGTTCTAGCTAGGCTGTAGCTCCAGCTCTGGTACCTGCTTTGTACTACAGAGTGATGTTTGGTGCCTGGAATTATGAAAATTCCCCAGCCCAAAATGGGAACAACTCCACACTCCTCTCAATTCAATCATTACTTCCCATGGGCATGTGACACAGGTTACTGAGATGTTCTTTTGCCAAATGAAGGCTTATAAGAAAACACTGAAACATGCTCAGAAACAGCGATGCGGGTTTGTCACTCCTCTCTGTCAACGGCATCCAACAGTACGGAAGCCCAAAGAAAGAACACTTTCCCCACCCCTGCCCTCAAAATTTTAACTCTAAGCTTCATTAATCACAAAGTTCCCACTGAAAGGAACACAGGAGCTATCAAAATAGCTCATACAAGTGCTACATCTAATCCAGCAGGCTGTCTGTTCATTAGCCTGTGGCAGATGGTTTGACAGAAGGTGCAAGAAATTCGTCAGCGGACAATTCTGGATTGGGAAAGTGTCTCTTTAGTTGCTCCAACTCGTTTGCTTGTATTTTGAAGTGCAAAGATTTACAGAAGAAACTACTTCAAGAATACTTAAGTGCATATATTGCATTTAAGCATGTAATCTTTTTGTTGTGGAAATAATAGCATGTTCTCACGGCTCAGATATTTTTGTCAGTTAATTACATAAACTAAGGACACACCATCTAAAAAGTTCTTGCATACTTGAATTTTTTTAAAATGTATTACACAGACTTTTGTCTTTCATCAAAAAAAGGATAGAAAGAATACACATTTCTCTTTCCTCAAGGCTAGTATTCTGCATATAGTTCTAATGGGAAAAGTTGAAAAGTGCCTGTCTTCTCAATCTTGCTTTATATGGAAGGTTTTCCAAAGCCCATTTATCATTGCTGACAATCTCCAGTTTCTACTATCTTTCTTGACTGTAAATAGCTTCACATAAACAGAGCTCTCCATGTCTTTGCTCATAACCGGTTGCGTTATGAGGAAGAAAATAATTGCAGGGCCTGGCATATCTATGAAGCCATCAACACAGAGGGATATTTACTCTGATGTCCCAATGATGTATATGTATTTTATTTTACTCCCTTTGTCAACAAAGTAGAACCTAATATACATCAACACTAGTATATTTCACACAACACAAACTTATTCAGAATCTTCTGTAATTTCTGCTAAACAAAGTAATCTGCCACCCTCAAGCATATTAACTTTTTACCCAGCACAGTATCACAGTACTCAATCCATAGGTAGCAGTTTAACTATTGCCTTTTGCACTCTTTTTCAAACAGTTTTTTATTATGAGAACAAAATGCTAATTTAAACCTACTCTAACCACAACTGTAATAATAACAAAAACTGTATACAAAGAACTACCTGCCACAGCAATGCTCAAATATGGCTTACATGGCATATTAAGGATATATCTATTCTTCCCCATCTCCCAAAGGGGAAAAGAAACAACACACCACCTATGTGATTTATGCAAATTTATGAAAACAACAGGCAACCAGCTTGGCCATTCCCTCCTTTCCCTCACATTTTAACAGTGGCAGAAATGAGAAGAGCAATAGTATTACAGAATGCTTCAGACATCATTTTTACAGGGCTCCTTCTCAGGTGGATTCACTGGCCTCAGGACCATCAGACTTTCATCAGTCACAAATTGTTCTAGAGTCTTGGAGGCAGCACTGTGGATGCTCCCAAGGGATGGGGAACATAATCAGATTGTTTAAAGAATGGAGACTCATTTATGAATAGTGGGACTGTAGATCCTGTTACTGTATACCTCAAAGCTAGGTATTAGCATGTGAATTACTCGACCAGAATTATTAAAGGAAGAAAGACTCCCCAGCAATACTTATAAGGCAGAAGAAAGACAGTAGTGATAGGAAAGGGACAGCATGGAAATCACTCTAAAGACAATGAAAAATAGCCAGCTACAGCAATGTTCACTTTCCACACTTTTTCTATTGACAACTTTGACTGTATGAACTAAGAAAATTTTAGTCTTTTCCATCTTTTTATTATAAATGTACTAAAATCCCCCTCTCACTCTTTAAATATGCTTACAAATTTAAATTGTAAATTCACTCAAAAATTCAGTGGAAAGCTGGCAAATGTTAATAATGCCACCATGTTAAATACCTGTATTTACAAAGAACTTTGTGCACTGTGCAATCTGTCAGAAATAAGAATATGTTCTTGCCTGTTCCTTTTGGCCTCTTATTTGTGTAAATTACATCAGCATTTGCTAATGAAATTAGCAAAATTAGCTGACTTATTGAAATTAGCTAAAACCCAATGCAGAATTCTGATGAGAACAATCTTGCTTCCCCATCGCCCCTAAAACAGGGAAAATAAGATGAAAAGAACCCCCCAGACCATAGCTTTTGGGCTCTGAAGTTGTATTTAATTAAAATACAAAAATAATAGGAACCTTAAGCAATGGAACTGGACACAAGAATTCAAGCTGGTGTGCTGCCAGTTGACACTATTAAAGAAAGCTCAGAACTAAATCTAACCCATAGCTATGCCCCTGTGGGAAATATGCTTTCCTCTGGACCTTATTTCATCCCCAGAAATCTCCAGCCACCTCCTCAGGCAGGGAATACACATATATTTTCCTCCAAGGACTAACAAATAATTTGGAACAACTTGTTCTAAATAATGTTATTTGGTGTTTGGTATTTCCATAAGCCTTTATACAGCTTTAGCACCCTAAAATTTTTTTACCAGAGAACAAAAGGCAGTACAAGAAGCCATCCTGAGCACCAAACTAACTCTCTGTACTGTTCACCACTCAGCCTGTCCTTGGACCTGGATTCAGGTCCTGTACTAGACAGCTGCTCCAGGCTGAGCTCAGGTTAGCAACATGTCCAGGTCCAGACCTGCAGAGGCAGTGGTACAGACGTGGCTGCTGAGCACTGATTTCTGCTGGGGGCAGAGCCACTCTTCTCCATCTCCCAAACTTCACTATCACTGCACCTTCTCATTTGCTCCCTCCTTGTTACACCTTGGAAGCTGCTCCAGTTGGATCACAGCTTCCTGGATAGCAACTGACCTTCTCTCCCCTTTCAGAAATATTGTCTGAGCTAAGACAACTCAGGGCTAAATACACAGGCAGCTGTTCTCTTATCCTTTTATGATAGCATGAAAGCAGTGTTTTCTGACAGGATACACTATGTGTACAAAGCATGAAAACAAATTGTGTATTTTTACCTTCTGAGATGATGTTACTAAGAATTTAAAGAACTGCAAGAACAAAATAAAATATTCATTTTTGTTCTGAAGGGCACCTGGCTAATGAGAATACTATAAATGGTCATTGTTGTTTTACTTTCCATGCTTAGACTGGGGAAGAGAATATCACAGCAGCATTATTAAGCCTAGGTGGTGACAGGAAGTCATGTAAGCCTTCCAGTATTGTCCCTAAACAGGGAAAATCAGCCATACAAAATTCTCATGTGATTCTGACACTGTTTGTCCAGACTTACAAAGTATTTTACTTAATCTTTTGATGACACAAACTTTGAGAAGTGAAGATTCAGGCGTAGGTGATTTACAGCTAGCAAATTAGTTACAGCTAACAAATCATGCAATGAAATCTAAGAAGCTATTCAAAAAGCCAGCTTGACATGAATCTAAGAACAATGCAGATCCTTTTGAAGAATGTATTAAAATTAGTATATTCAGAGGTATATGCTGTACTTTAACTGGGACACCAATGATTTTCAAAAGCCTTTACTGGCCCTCATTATTTTCCCCATAAATGGTAATTTCTTCCCCTTCACTCTTTATTATGCTCTTCATTCCATCCCTATCCAATCTCACTCTTCCAATGCCTTCCTATCAAACGATAAAGTTTCCTTAAATTAAAAATTACATTCATTTTTGCAATCTTTGCTTTTATCTCTCTCTTTGGGATTTTACTTCTCACCTCCTGTTTTTACAGTAAGACAACTCCTGACAATGTACAGCATGTCAATACCAACAGCACAATTCAGAGTCCTGCAAGGTTTAACTGTGATTGATCATTATTGATGGAAAACAGTTTTCTATTCTTCTTTCTGCAATTAAAGAAGCAGGATATTGATTTTAATTTGTTATGGGACAACTTCCTATTTGCATGGTATGGATTAATTTCAAGATAACTTCTGTAATATGACTTCCAGAACAAGAGTGCTAAATTACACTGCAACAGATCAGGACTGAAATAACACTTCATAAAAAAAACCTGAGACAAACATTGTGTTGGAGCATGTGACTCCACAAGTATTTCTAGAAGGGGAAGGGGAAGCAGGAGCCTTGTATTTACAGTATATGTTGAAGCTACTCTCCTTTACAGGTGACCCAATCCTACATGTGACTCTCCACTCCTTGCACAAACTCTTGCAGACATTCAGGATATTAAGCTGAAGGATATCAAGTAAAGGATATTAAGTAAAAATAAACACTCATCAGAATGTTTTGCCTGAATGAATTGTAGCTATTACTGTTTACAAAATGTCCATGAAATCTTAGAACTTACAGGGGGAAAAATGGGTCTTAGAGTTATGAAAAGTAAGTCAGTATTTTTATAAGCATCTTATTTACACTAAGCATTTTAACAAATATTATCTGGTTTTCAGCACGTTTTAAACTTTTCCTACACAAATAATTTTCTTTTTGGGGATATATCTCTTTAAGGAGAGCATAAGAACCCCAAGTGCTGCAAAATAATTAAAATACAGATTTCAGGTTTGCTTTGCCAAAGCTAAGAAGCTTATATGATCACGAGGTCTGTGAACATCTCATTCTTCCCCTCCCAACAGTTTTGAACCACTTGACAGATATTACTGATTTTTGACAGGATAGCAACCTCTAAGGTAGTTAAATTGTTACATGGTTTACAGAAACAGATGGCCAAGTGAAGAACAAGCTTGTGACAAACAGCTCCAATAGATGTCCTGAATGAGATGAAGGCTAGAGTATGGATTCACATCATATTGCACATTAGCAGAGTCCACATGGAGAGAAACCTTACCATGCCTTCAACATAATAAAAACACTGATCATAATCATCAGTGGAACCCTAAAATATAAACTCTTAAGAAAATGCGCTTTACTAAGTCCAGACTTCACAGGAAGGCATACTTGCTCTTAATGGTGATCACATTTAAACAGGAGACAGAAGAAATAGGCAAACATAATATGAAAGATCTGAATCATGTTATTTTAATTTTCAATCTGCTAATACAGGTTGCCTAATGAAACTAATAGCCAAAACAATCCCTCTCGTGGAACTTCTATTGCTACAAATATCCCTAATGAGCAATGCATACAAGTTTTTATGTATATAAGATGAAGAATTTTAAGAGACTGAAAATGATCATTCAATAATAACCAAGTTGACAGTGCATCTATAGAGTACCCACATGCATTAAATAATTTCTGAACAAATGCTAAGCATACAGCTTTCCTTCTAACTCATTTCAAACCTCGTCATGCTGTGGGGAAAAAGGAAAAACCAAAAGTGAGACTGATGAATTCTGTGAAGTCTGTTAAAATTGCCTTTTAAACAGCAATGTATGGAATCACTGACTTAGGAATCGTCTAGGCAGCTATGGTATAATTACAAACAATTATGTTACTTGTTGTCTGTCATTTCACCTTCAATGCCAACACTAACTACAGCATCATTTGTGGTATTTCATCACACACACGGAGGTAGGTTAAAGTCATGCTCTGGCCCAGCAACACTAGGCTTGTCAGTCTCAACAAGTAAGCCTGTTTCTACCATAGGAGAGATTTAGCTTGCTTTCTGAAAGTATCATCTACTTAAAATATTTTTGCTTTTGCATGGAATCAGATTTTTAGTAAAGGTATCTGAAACAAAATGTTAAGGATCTAGTAGCTGATTTTTTCAAGTTAAAAAAACCAAACTCAATTGTCACTGCATTGTTTTTATACAGCTTGTCAGGTACACATAAAATGATCAAGTGAAGGTCCCGCAGTGAATGAATAGAGGTGTTCTGTTTACACCTTATTTATCTGTGAACAGATAAATAAAGCCTTCCACGAGATGAGACAAATATTCTTTTTCAGGGATCTGTTGTGCAAAGAGCCTATCTTTGAAAAATAATTTCTATCTAAATAAGAATACACCTATTATTTAACTTAGAAGACAGCAATATCCTATAGCACTGCTGAATGACTTCCACTCCCTTAAAAGTGGAGTGTCCTGAGAAGTTCCAGTCTTACTCCTGCAAGGTGCTCCGGTTTGGAATCCCCTGCCAAATTTGTGTGCTCTGTCATGGCCTGGTATGAAGGTCTTGAAATTGCTGCTCCAAGACAAACCATGTATTATGATGCAAAGAATAAAATAAATCCACATCCTAACAATCACTCATTTATGATGACGACTGACACTTGTATTTAAACTCCTTTCAAAGCACTCTAATTACCTGGGCTCTTGTGTAACCAAAGGAAAATAAAAAGCTCTACCATGAAGCTTGGGCTAATATTTAATAGATATTAGTAATACTATTTGTAATATCACATTTTGTTCCAGCTCATTTAAAAGTATGTTAAGAGCTTTACAAGAATATTTTATTCTGAAGTACAAATTTCCAAGAAGTAAATCTTAAGTACGACTGTAAACACCTACTACATTTTTAACCCTCCTTTTAGACATTTGCCTAAAGCATTAAAGAACATTTCTTGGTTGACATGGATAATACAACAAAAAGTCAATAAAAAATATGATTTTTATCAGTGCTATTTTGGGAAAGAAACTTCAATGACTAGGGACAGTAATCTAGGTTTTAAATTTAGTTCTCACCTCCTGAGCCTGTAATCACCAGAAATTCTCCCATCGTTTCCCCAGCCTGACACTGCCATCTATAGCAGTCTCGTGCTTGCAGCAGTGATGCCAGCACTGATGAGGACAGAATGTGTGGCCGTGTTGCAAACACAAGGCATTTTGTGAAAAACAGGTTTGGATTGTACACCAGTACAAATATTAGCGACTGATAACTTAAACTGGTGGAGCTTTCATGGGATTCACTCAGCACTTACTGACTTCTAGTCTAGGAAAGGTAACTCTCAAGCAGGAGCAACAGCACTCCTGCCAGGGCCAGTTGGGTGCATATACGCAAATAGTCAATGTCTTTAAGGAAAAGAGAAATGTAAAGCCATCCACCACACACAGAAGCTGTGGAAACACTGATTTGGAACAGCACTATCTGCAATTTCAATCAAAATTCAAACAGGTAAGTCCTCAAACATAGTACAGAGCCTGTCAGGAGTTCATGGAAGGAACTGCTGAATTTCACCATTTCAAAACCCTCCACCATGGGGCTGCATGTGAAATCTATTAAGTTCAAAAAAGTTGTTAAAAAAACCTAACTGATAACATAATGAAATTTATATTTAGACTTACAGGTTTTCACTGAATAATACTGACTGGTGCCATTCCACCTCACAATGGCAAGTTCATAAATGTATATTCATACAGCACATAACCTATTTTTATCTTATCTGAAGCCATCAGCACCAAGAATCTAACTGTATTCAGAAGCAATTGCTTAGAATAAATGAGAGATGATGAGCATCCCTCATTCAAGATGATATGATACTGGAATGAAGCAATATTCAGGAACAGACTGTACTATAACAATGCTTTTTTGCCCCAACTTTTCAGTCAAGCCCAGAGCTCAGGAGACTCAATGCATCAGTGTAATTTCAGACTTTTTTGTAGATGCTGTTTATATTTAAAATACCTGAACACTCACTAGTACAGCTGTTGTAACACAGACTTCACAAGTTTTCCAAGTTCAAAATAAAAGACCCAACTAGCAAGTACAGGCATGGTCTTTATGTCAATTCCACAAGAGAAACTGAGAGATACACACCCCAGACCTTCCTACAAACTGGTGATAATGGGATTCTCTGAGAAACAGTTTCTGTTCCAGACCTTGCTCCAACACAAACAGAAAAGCAATCTGCAAGCGGACAGGTTTCACACCCAGATGAGTGTTGTCACCACTACAGTTCAAGCTATAAACTTTGTGAGCAGACGAACCTCTTTTTCCCAAATGTCACATTAGCCCCAACCACTGAATCTGGTGGAAAATATTAAATGAATTTGGCCTAAGTCTAGAAACAGTCTGGCAACAAGCAAGCAAATAAAACACCAGCATAAACTATCTGCCCCCCAAATTAGCCACAGATCTAGACTGGTTACTTGTATCAGCAACAAGTATGTCCAAAATTATCATAATTATGCATAATAACATCTGAAGAGGATATTAAACATTATTCCGGTTTTAAGCCAATTCCAAACTACAAAGCATCATATTCACCTTGAGAAGGGATGCAAATTACCTCTCATTTGTTCTCACAATTCCCTCTGAAGCATGTTTTATTAGTCATTGTCACAGACCCCAGGTTTAATTTAGCACAGCCGTTCCAACATTCTGTCCTCCAGGCCATAAGACTGAAAGCGTAGGAGCTGCATTATGAAATTCTGTCCTATAACAATAAAGTTAAAGCCACTGACAGCTTTTCTGTATGCACTACAATAAGCAAACTCAAATTAGTGAGTCTAACAAGAGCAATCCCAGTTTTATATTGTTGATCAAATTCAAACTAAAATTTATTATATGAATCACTGCCATCCTGATGATCACCTCTTCCAAGACTTTGATCTTAACAGTCCAAGATAAACTGTTTTTCCAACTAAGCAAATCGCCTTCAAATACTGTCAAATAAAATACAGCCTTTATACCCCAGAAAAAGTTTTATTTTGTGGAAGTGTAATATGTCATTTATTTGTTTATTTTACCATAATTACATGCTAGCAGGAGATTAAGACAGACTGGGAAAAACATAAACAGACTAAAGCAGTCCACATTTTAAAATAAAAAATACTATTTTACATGACCTAAAATATTAGTAGTGGTAAAATTTAAAATTTTGAATACATAATCTAGAGTTTGGTAAGCTTGCAGAAGAGATTTATAAATGTCAGGAGTATCTAAGTCTCACACAGTCATTACAGGGCTAAATAATATAAAACAACACCACAAAAAGATCAACCCACAGATTTGATTTCTCCCTGAGTTGAAGCTCACTACAATTAATAAAAGTCAATGAATGGACCTGTCAGGTGTTCCCATCATTATAAAAAGGCAGCTGCTATCTGGAAACATAGGTTGAATTATTTATCAAATGATTCTAAATACCATCAAATTCTGTGCAGCCCGTCATTCAAACGGCTTCTAATAAATTATTTGATATGGCTCTAATGGAAACCATGAGTTACTCAGAAGCATTTGCTATTAAGCAGCACCATACTAATGTTTTGAAATTCTACCCAGACATGTCCAGAAGTGGCATGCTATAAATCACATTACAAATATATTCCCCTGCTTTTGATGTATTATCAGCAACATCCAAGAATTTACGCAAATTAATAAACAAGTTATTTTGACAGTCTTATGCCAAGGTGGAGAACATGCAGATTTTTATTCTGCACAGCGTAGAAGCCTTTTTTTTATTTTCCTGATGGACCNAAAAAAAAAAAAAAAAAAAAAAAGCGCCCCACATTATTTACCACATCAACAGCATCGTAAATATCAACCAAATCCAGAGCATTAAACAACGCCTATCTAGTACAAAGGCAACTTCTCACTAATAACAGGTTGTACTGTATCGTTCATTCCACAGCCCTTCCCAAGGAAAATCTATTTCAAGACTAAAGCAAAAAAGCTTTCCTTCTGTTAAAATGAGTACACTCTCTGTCGTTCCAAGAAACTGGATATGACACTGTTGATGGTGAAAGGACTCTAGCAAAAGTTGGGAGCAAGCAACTCATTTTCAGGTTAAGGAACACAAGGTCAGTGGACAGAGATGGGTAAAGTACTTGAGACATTTATTTAAGGAAAGCACCAACAAATAGTCTTCATCAGGTGTTTATGCATTTCAAATGAATATGCTTATCTGCTATTAACCACATTCAAATAAATAGGAAATGTCAAGCAAATGTTTGGGATTAATAAAATTCCAATGTATAAAAATAAAATCTAGCTATTTTACTTAAAATGATGTCATGGAACAATCAGTTCTTTGGTTCAAAACACTAGCATGGTTTCTTCTAATGTCTAAAACTAGAGATGTACACGAGTATGAAAAGCCATGGATGGATGTGAGGTGCACAGTGGCAGAATAAGAACAAACACTAACAAATTACAACAGAGGAAACTGACAATAGATTAAGAAAAAAAAAAATCACCACAAAGATGGTCAGACACTGGCACCACCATAATCAAAGAGACCTCCATTCCTGGAAGTACTCCAAACTCATATGGACAAAGTCTGAGAAACGTTACTGAACTGGACTTGTTTTGAGTGTGGAGACAGAACCAGGTGACATCCAAAGGTCCTTTTCAATTTAAAATACTCTACAATTCAGTGCTATTTTTCCTAAAGTTCCTGTCCTTATTGAGGTGAACTTTCCCATTTTAATTTATGCTTCATTTTAAACAAGTCTCTCAATTATTTGTAGTGCCTTCAAAATAAAAATCAGAACTCTGTTTTGCGAGCAATCATGACGAGGTCATTGATACAAATGACGTAATACTACACATTCGGCGCAATAAGATCCATTTATTTTATGGCAGTTCCATCACCAGAGTCTGCTGAGATACAGTAGCTAAAAGAAAACCAAAAGATTCATTTAAGAAGTAATAAACAGCTCTGATCCTTGCAAGCTGTTATCACCCCATCAGCCTGCATCACCCACATGTTGCAGGCGTCTGGAGACGAGCGACAGGACAGAAAACGAAGGAAACGACAGATCAAAAAAAAAGCTCGAGTGACCCCACATGAAGTATTGCATGAATCAGGTGTGCACGTACATCAGACCTCGCGTCTCACACCGAAGACACACTGCAGAGGACAACGCCGTGAGTACCTTTGTTCAGATGCTTCAGGGGTGACCTTAATGAAGATGTAGTAAAAGCATCCTCGATGCACCTGTAGATATTAACCGGCCCACACGTGCCTATACCACTGAAACATTTTTTCCTCTCTAAAAGAGAAAATGTTTTTTAAAAAAATCCCACCACAAGGCCTCCAGAACCAGTTTATTTCCCACTCCTTGAATAAGAACCGTGCTATTTTTAAGACGCATTGTGATGGGAAGCACATCTAAAAATAAGTTTGCTGGCGCTCCGCGGGCCAGTGTCGGTCCCCACGCCCGTCCCCGGCAGGGCAGCCGGCCCGGACCTCGGGGCCGGGGCTGCAGGTGGGGA
>WEIU01005606.1:125072-135762 GCA_013389925.1 Aegithalos caudatus | reverse complement strand
GGGCGCGGCCGCCGTTTGCCCCTCGGGGGGACACCGAGCGACCTGTGCGTCGCGGCAGGAAAGCTAGGCAGCTTTCCAGGGAGAGCCGGCCGGGATCACGCCTCTCTCTCGGGAGGAGGTGGCAGGAGCCCGGCGGTGGAGCCGTGGAGCTCGGCTGGCAGCGCCGGGAGCGGCTGCAGGCCGGGCGGGTTCCCTGTGTCACACGATCCCAGCGCCGCTCCCCGCAGCAAGTGTGCCGGGTCGGATAACCCCGCTCGTGAGGAGAGATGCTCGGTGCGCGAAATAGAAAAGAGGGTGTAACATGGGGGACTTTCAAGGAAACGGCAGTGAGTGGTAGTACCTGACAGCAAGGAGGTCTTAATCTGAAGTCCTGGAAGGGTTGCGGGTCTAAAATAAGGCGGAAAGGGTTAAGTGAAGTCCAGAAAAAAAAAAAAGAGAAGCTGCAATGAGTGCTCTGCGCTGTGATCGGGAGGAGTAGGAACGCGGTGCCGCTGCTGAGAGGCATCCCGAGGAGAACAGCGCTCCATTATCTGCTCCCGAGGGGCTGGTGAAGAATGGGGGCTTAAGTCTGCGGTCTCAGGTAACCTAAAAGGTTACAGTATGTGTGAAAGGAGTCGAGCAGGAAAGGCTTTAAAGCCATTCATGTTGTTTTAGATCATTTGTAATAGTACCAAGAAATACGGTAGGAACACAGGTATGAGAAGATTGTTCTTACGAAGGTGAATGCGTTTGCTTGGGAAATAAAAAGTTTGTCAGCTGTTAATAGTAAGATATGTATCAACTTCTACTCAGCTTTAGAGAGATGGGCTTCTAAATGCAGGTTATTGTCTTTTTCCTACAAGGAACACACTGTTGCTTAAGCAGCATAGCTGATAAGGCCTGGTTGCCTAGGGAGGGATGTTCATTCTCCCTGTTTATTTCCACTGAGTCCTCTGGATCTCTGCTTCCTACCAAAGTCACCTGCAGTTTTTTCCTCCTGCCTATGTGCTGGGCTGACTTCCTTGTGCAGAGCCACCAGTCAAGAGATGTCATTACTCTTTCCAGATTCGTTAAGAGGCTCAAGTAAAACTGTGAAATTAGTGGTGACGTTAGTCAAGAGAAAAATTGGGGTGTCTCTTCTACCACTTGAATTCTTGTGAGATTTCAGAAAATATGATGTCTTTGAGATTTGTAGACCAATTCTCCACTTTACAAACTGGCAAAGGCTTAAAAATCTGTGAAGGACACGCACTGACAGACAAAAGGATGGAATAACAAAACAGTCATATAAGCCTCATATCACTTAGGGTTGATTCCAGGCTAAAACTGGACCACATATGACTCATGTTAGTTTGTGGTCTATTGTAAAGCATATTTATATTACAGTTAGACACCTCTGTGGGAGGTAAATTATTGTGAATCTCAGTAATTACAACTGGTAATTTTTTTATCCAGCAAGGATGTATCTAGCAGGGTGTCTCAGGCTGGTGAAAAATTAGGTATTGTCTCTATATCCTCCATACACCATCTGTGCTGTGCATTACTGCCAGGCAGCACAGAGCCATTAGGGGAGAGTGGGGTAATAGACCTCTGCCTGCCTTTTAGTGCTCTCGGCATTCTGCAGTGCAGGCTCTTAAATGTTCTGGGTCGATGTCAGAGCGTTCAGAGTGAGGAGGTAACAGACTGTTTTCTACACCATCAGGTGCCTCACTGCTTCAGCTTTCCCTAAAATCTCATCTTTGATGTTCTGTAGGAAAACTGCATATAAATACTTGTACCTGAGAACCGGTATTCTCCTTACTGTGGGTTCACGTTTTCCATCCCCTTTTCCCTATTAACCTGTTTTCCTGTGTTTCTCATTGTATCCCTTTACTCTACACATGATGTCACTTATTTTTCTTGGTCTGGAGGCATCTCATCTGCCCAGACTGGTCTCTTCAAGATTATATTATAAGAAAAATCAGAATCTTCATTTTGGATTTTGACTTTATAACAATTCATTAAAAAGGAAGGGCACTCTGAGGAGATACAGGAAAACCATAATTGCCTTGAGTGCCTATAATATTTTTTCAGGCTGTGCCATCTTATAGGTTGAGAGTAAGCTCTTGGAAAGCATCTTGGAATTTTGTAGGGGTGTAAAGTTGCATGAGAAACCCAATTAAATCTCTACACACAACTTTCAAAAGCCACTGGGAAACAAGAATTTAAAGGTTATACAGTAACCTAATTTAAAGGTTACACAATATTCATCACCTAGAGGGCAATAAATTAAATCTTGTCTGATTCCCTAGAGTACACTAACCAATGCAGCTGAGCTGCTATGGGATTGATGGTGATTGTGAATGCTGGGATGAAATTTCTACCATTCAGGGGGAAAAGAAGAACAGAATTATAACTGTGATTTAGAAAGGACTGGATGATCCCATTTGTCTTCAGGGCAGCTAGATTTTGTAATTATTAATTAGGATATCTCTTAAAGCCACAGGTTAGAGAAATTCTGATTTTCTCATGTTTGTAGAAAACAATTTTGAGCACCAGTGACATCCTGTAGAAAGGCAATTCTACCACATCTGTCTTTTTGGTGTAGAAGGACAGAGCTATGATAATGCTTTATTTATCTGTTACTCTTTGAAATACTTGATTTTATTAAAAAGTGAAACTCATGATATCCCATGTCCCTGTGCCCCATATTTGACAAATACTAGCAGCAGATAAAAGTGGGAAATAGCCAGGTTGTGATGTGTTTGACAGTAAATGGAAAGGGCCAGCACTAATTTTGTATCACTCAAGTACCCCCCACCCCCATGAAAACCAGGAAAGAAGAAGATGATGAAGATATTATGAGGGGTATGCAGGGGGAAAGTATTGGGCTGCTGAATGTAGGGAGAAGGGTATGAAGTGGAAAATCAAAGGATGTTGTAGAGGAGACAAGCTGCTGTGGAGGATATATTGAACTGGAATTTGTGCAAGAAAGGCCACTGCATGGGAGAGGAAGGAAATGGAGTATATCTGAAGTCTTTTGGCCTTATTTTCTATGATTTGTCTAATAACAGTGGCAGGTCTTCATAATAGTAAATAATACTTAAGTCCCTTGCAATCAAATTAGAATACCTGTGTTCCTACAAGGATGCTGAAAGCTGAATTTCCAGCCTGAAGTGATTACTTACAAGGTGTACATTCTTGCTGGCTTCAGGGCTGAGACCTGGTCTGTCACTTAATGAACTGGCCTGCACACTTGTAAAGATCACACGATTTGTGTGGAAGCTCTCCAAAACTCAGTATATTTTTAGAGTAGGAAGCTGGATTTTTAAAAATTTGACCAGTGCATCATTTGGCCTTAAAGATGACTGTTTTGATGACTTAACAAATATTTGGAAGCTACACATAACAGAAATTTTATAGCACAACTTTTAATGAAAAGGAATTTTATACACTGACAGAGTGATACAGAAGAGCAGTTTAGATTAATTCGGTTTCTTCATTTCTCAGTTTCCAAGGAAACAAGGAAACATGCTTGAAATGAATGTCTGGAAAAATCATTTGGAGTTGCAAATGGTAATTTATTGTTTGATTGTATTAATAAAAATACTTTTCCTAGTTTGGGCATTTTTGACACACCCAAGAACAGAATATTGTCACATGTATTTTGGAAGAGAGAACAACTCTCAGAGCAGCTAACACAGCTTTATTTACCCAACTTTTCCACTTCTCATTTCTTCAATTAATGGCCTGTCAACAATGAAGGACAAGGGAAACTTTCATAAAATTTCAAATTAACTTACTCAAGTGATTTGGAATGATGGTGACACAGGGCATTATGCATCTTTCTGCTTGACTTTTGCCTGCATTTTCAAAGTGTACCAAGAATGAGTGCTTCAGGGCTGCATTACATTTACTTACACTTTGGTAACCCTCAAAAATCAACTATTTCCTCAGATGTGACAAGTTCTGTTATATATGTGATTTTTCAAATTCCTTTTCCTGAGATAACACATGCTACATTAGCAGAGATAAAAGTGGAAGTTGTTAGTGCTAAGTGTTGGTGCTTCCTTTTTCTCCTGATATTAAGAACTATTTTTAAGTTAAAAAATGTGAATATTCACAATTACATAATTTTGTACTAAGCAGACCTCATCCATTTCTTTTAATTTTGATCCAAGAAAATCCTGTTTCCATTCACTGAAGGCCAGGATCCCAGGAATGCATAGAAATTCCATCCTTAAATACAGGCTCAGTTGTTTCCAGTGTCTGGAATGGATCTTACCTTATAAAAGTTTGCATTTCTTAGTAGAGTCTTTTGTCCAATAGTGTCTTACTCCTGCAAAGAGATTTCAGGCAGGACTCTGGCAGCTTCTGACTTGTGAGATGTGTGAACTGACCTCTGCCAGTTTCTGTTGGTTGGGCTGAGGATGGACAGACTGAATGGGAGGTGATGGTGGAGCTGCTTTGGCATCTGTCAGAAGTGAGGAGGGGACTAAGTTAGATGACTGCAAAACACCAGTTGCAAAACATGCCACATGCAGATTCATCCTTGGGGAATAATGGAGGAAATACATTTTGAAAATGGCTTTCAGCTGTTCATGGAGTGAGGCACCATGTACTCACATTCACCATCCTTCAGATGCCTACACACTGTTCAGATGTCTTCCTCAAACTGCTCGCTTTGCACTTGCTTCTAAATAATTTTTCTGGCAGGGCAACCAAAAGGTAGAAATTGGTTGCCAAAGTCTGAATAAATAAGACTGTAATTGCTTGTCCCCTCTAAAGGACTCAAGCATTCAGTGCAGTTTTCAGTGGCTGCTTGCCTCTGTCATTTTTACCAGTGCAAAGGTGGGTACAAAAAGATGATGATTTATAACATTTTGCACAAGTGACTTTTATAATAGCATTATTTGATTAAGAGCAATTTTTAATAGGGTCACAGGTGTTTGGGAAATAAACCTTAGAGAAGTATTTAGAGTTGTATAACAGGAATTACAATACTAGACCAAGCACAGAAATTGTTTTCTCCACGTTAGAACATTTGACAAAGCACACAGAAGAAGATGTTACTCACTAAATATGCACTACAGCAGCTTCATCTGCCTGATGCTTCCCTGATCTGCACTGGTGAATGACATAGCTGTGCCTTGAATAAGACATACGGGAATCTAACTTCAGTCTGCTTGGCTGGATTTGTGTGTAGCAGCATCACCAAAAGAATGGCACACAAATCCAGTGTCCTTTCACTTATTAAGATTCTGGAGGCACTGGAGACACTAATTTTAGAAGCAATACTTCTCATGCTCACCTGGAGACTGTCAAGAGTGATAATAAGCCTAGCATGAGTTAACACGTGGGCGCTTTGAAATTCTAGAAACAAATGCCATCTCTGTTATTATGTCTCCAATCAAACATTCTGCTGTCTCAGTAGTGCAAGGGCTGGCTGGATATTATTGCACAGTGAGTCAAATAGCCAGTAAGAGGCCTTTCTCACTTAGATTTCACAGCATATAGTGCTTGTTTTTCTTAGCTGTTACATCAGTGGAAACAAGCTGCTACAAAATGGGAGGTGAGACCTTAATGAATTAAAGATCTTAATAGAAATATAGGACTGAGCTACTTGAGGAAGAGGTTGAAAAGTACGTATGTGTATGCTGCTTGTGTAAAGCTAGTTCCCTTTGCTGCCTGAAACATCATCACATTTCCAGAAACTCTAGAAAGGAAATAGGATGTAATTAGACCTTGCTTTCATGTCTGAGCTTAGAATCCAGGTAACCTATGCAGCTGTCCCTTGGCTTACTTTTTTTTTTTCAAATTTATTATGAATGATGAAACTGTTTTGCCCATATACTAAATAGTGAAGCAACAAGCAGAGGAGGCTTTTCAGCTGAGGGCAAAACACTTGTCCCAATAAATCAGTTGGACAAACAGGTGGAAGGTGGAAAAGTAGCATAAAGTGGAGAGGATTCAGCCTTAGCCCCTGATGGCTTTGAAATGTGTTTGTTGCATATATCAAGGGTATGTGTGTTTACACAGCCCTGTGTCTTTTCAGCCTTCTTCTCTCACCATGCTCATGGTGAGCTGTAACACGGAGCACCAGATCACCCGATTTTGCTTTGCCCTTGGGAGTCCTCTGGGCTGGGAGGGTGGTCAAGGTCTAATACAGTCTGCTTCAGCAGCTGTTATAGCTTTTGTTTCTCATTTATCTGTGTGAAAATCTATTCTAAAACCCACTGTGTCCTCCTGCCTCCTGTTCCTCTACATCCCTCTGGTGTAAAGGGTTTACTTCCTTATACAGTACCTTTTAGTATCAAACAGGAAGCAGTGAATCTCACCCTTGCTAAATGTGAACTGGTGATTGTAACTGCAACGATGAAGCAATAAAAATCAACAAGCACTGTTCTAACTTTTATCAATAAATAAAGATGGGCAAGAGTGCATATATTTCTTTAGAAATTGTCAGGAATTTCCACTTCTTCCTTGGACCCAGATGTGCAGCAGAAGTTTCTAGGCTGTCCTTCTGATGTCATTACTTCTATACCTGAAGTTACCATGTGTTGCACAGGTCTATAATAATCTCCTGCTCTCTCTTGCTCGTGCTCATTTCACATAGATGTTTAGTGTGTCACCATCCTAAATTAAAACTGGCTATTATCAAAGGCTCTGTTTTCTTATGCAATGCAATCTTTGTTATAGGTGTCACAGTTTTTAGGGCTATTGACAGAAAATACAAACCTAAAATCTCATGAATGTGCTTAAATAGATAAAAAATGCCTCTTGGAAGATTCTGGTAGCTGTGTCTTCATTAGAAAATGTAATTATGAATACTGATATATATATAAAATATAATGCATATTTTCTTTCAGAGAGAACCTTTTTTTTACAAGGATCTTGTTTGAATACTCAGTTTAATTGTGATATAAGAAATGAATACTTGAATTAAAAAAAAAAAAAAAAAGTTTTGTGTTAAAGTACTGGCTTCCAAATCTACAGATGAAGAGTAATGTGTAGGAAGGATAAAATTATTTTTCAGTATTTTCATAATAAATGTAACTCTCATATTCTTCATGCTTTTAAAGCTATTTGTTACCACCATGTTGTTTGCCATCTTGTCTATGTGTCCAAAACTGATTTAAATAAGTGATACTAAAAGTTCCCAGGAAATCAGAGCAGTGGAATTTTATAACCCCAAAGAAGACTACAGACTTCTTAGTAGGTATGAAGCAGTGGAGACTATTTCAGTGTGTGATCTCAGCTCTGTTTGGGTATTTCTGTCCTGGGATAACATTTCTCTCATGCAGAGTGGAGCTGATTTTAGAGAGCTGAGGGCCAGTTTTACACTATTCAGCAATAGGATATTTCTTTATTTATCTGCTTTCTTACCCAAGGTGCAGAACTGATTCAGAGGGGAAATGGTAGCAGAAATGTGAGAGATGTCTCAGTTAAAACACTTCTGCTATCATGAGCCACACTTTTGGGTCTGTGGCCCTTTTGGATTTCATAGTCTCACAGCTCCTACTTCATCCTATCCAACTGGGAAACTGTATCTCATCAAGGATCACCTAGCATGGAGAAGTGAAGCTGAGGGACTCCTTCCCTTTTAATAAGTGTTTTGTAACAAGTGTCAGAGAACATTTGTCTGATGTGGCAAAGGACATTTTACTCTGATATAATCCTCTCAGTGGTTGTTACAGTGAAAAAGGACTTGGATTCTGAGTAGCTATATGTGGGTGATTTTTTAAGATTTATGGCATTAATGCTTTTTCCTATCACAATAAATATTGATAAGTGTGGCGTTCAATTACTCTTTTGCATTCAAATTGCATATAGTTTCATCTATATATGCCATTTAAAAAATTAAGTTCAGTTTCCTCTCATCTCTTGCTTTTTCTTAATTAAAATGCCTCCAATGACTTAAGTTGAATGCTGTCTGTGTTGAAAAGCAAGACAGAAAGCAGTTCCTGGGTAGCTGGATCTTTTCTGGGAAGCACAGTCATGTGGGGAGGGATCAGATGTAGCAAAGCTACCTTGAACCCTGGAGGTCCACAGGGATGTCACGCTGCGGTCACAGCTCTGCTTCCCTTTGAATAGGTACAGTGAGAACTCTCCTTGTTGTTCAGCCAACTGCTGCTGATTGATGTAAAAACATTAAAGCTTTACAGGCTGTGTCTGAAGTCTTGTTATATTGCTCAAGTCACTTCCTTAGCAAATAAATTCCCTGCCTAGTAGGTCTTGGATAACCCTTGGCCATGCTCCCAAAGCATGGGGAAATGCCGGATCCTAAAATTGTGCCCGGTGTCAGTTTTGGTGGCACGATTCCTTGGTTATTCTATGCATATGTCACTGCAGGATGACAGATGGTGCTTTGTCCAGTGCCTGGAGCTGTTTGAAGCACCCAGCTCTCCTCTCTTCCTTTTCTCAGTTATGGGTGTTGTCACACAGGGACCACCGGGGTCAGTGTGGATGCTGAGGGACTGCAGCAGGAACAGCTCGTTATCTGGAATTTTATGAGGGCATCACAGGACGTGATGGGGGAAATAGGAGTTAGGACCAAGGTCAGCAGTGACTTGTAATTGATGCCACAAACCCTAGGGGGAATTTTTTTTTAAGTGCCAAAGGATCTCTGAAGGAGTGTATGGTAGATTTGCTCCAGGCAGTCAGTGTGGAGGCTCTTGAAACAGGGGTGTGGGCTTTGGGAGTGTATAAGAGACATTAATTGTTAAGTGGAAATAAAATCCAAGGACAGCTGTAACCTTTAATGGTGCTATCAATAATGGCAAAAATATCTCTAGTAAAAGTGAACTCCTCTCTTGAGATACCTTTTCCCTTGCAGTGGAAGTCTCCCACATGTTAGAGAAGTGATTAAAGAGCTAAAGAGCTGCCATGAACATTTTGTCAATTCCTTTGTGCTGTGCAGCTTGGTGAACCTTTACAAACGAGATTATTTACTCTCCAGTTCCTCCATTGTCATTCCCTTGCCCCATTCTCTGTGTGGTAGCAGAAACAAAGCAAAAGTAAGTAAAATGTCAGCTTCTGAAAGGCATAATTTCATTCAG
Organism: Aegithalos caudatus; assembly: GCA_013389925.1. Taxonomy (NCBI): domain Eukaryota; kingdom Metazoa; phylum Chordata; class Aves; order Passeriformes; family Aegithalidae; genus Aegithalos; species Aegithalos caudatus. The sequence continues at coordinate 126,745 of WEIU01005606.1, read as the reverse complement.
TTACACGATGTTATTATCAGTGCACACAAAACAGAGCTGAAAAATAATACAGGAATAAAAAACAGATGGAGAGAAGACAGCAAATGGCAGGGAGCATTGAAAAAAAATGTTCAACCTTGAAAGATTAGAGCATCTTCCTTTTTCACATTGAACTCTTTAGTTTTCTGTCTTGACTTTCACTGAGGTTGTAAAACAGTACCATTACAAGCATTACAATTAAACTGTGCTTCAGGAAGTGTAGGGCTGGTTGCAATCCCTAAAACTCTGGGTTAGGGTGCAGAGAAAATTCACAGAACATTTTTGGGAACTCCTAGCTTTTTCAAGGAAGGAGGGGTATCTTATAGGAAATACTTGCACTACTTTCACATTTGCTTTTATTAATGAGTTTCAAATTATAAATAAAGGCATTAAATAAAAAAATAATTTTCAATCAGTGTGCAGAATCAGTTGCAGCATTTTATCTTACATGTGATGAGTGTTTCAGTACTTGTTTTTGGTACATTTTTAGGCTGCAGAACAACTAACAGTGAAATACTATTCATACCAATGAAGAAATCATCTTGCTTGACCTTTCAGAAAGTGTTGATGTTATTGATTTCTAATGAGTAGAATAATAAGAGAGAGCAGCCCAAGCCATGAATATGTTTTGGTGTAGCCTTGTTTTTAGAATTAAGATACTCTATTTTGATAAATAATGTAAGGCATTTATGCATTTGTATGCAGAGACATTCAGTTCACCATCACCACCATCTATCATACTGAAGTACTTTTTATAGATTTATGCAGATAGGAAGGTATCTAACTTTACTTTCAGTTCCATTATTCATGTGTTGACCTGAGATTACCTTTGTTGATATTACAGTGTGCCTCCTGAACAACCTTTGTTCAGAGTAGGAAAACCAAGTGTTTTTATCCTGGACAAACAATGAATAATGCACAGTATTTTAGAACAATCCAAAGGGCACATACTTATTGTGAAACACTAAAGATTGAAAATGCTGACTAATATGGATTTCTGCAACAGTTTGAAAATCCCTATTTTAAAATACATCATCCTCTGGATCACTGCAGCCAGTGTCTGATCCATTTTATTTTGTATTTCAAGTAGGAAGATAATACAAAAGAAGATTACCTTTTGAAAGATCTGTCTCTGAGTTAGATTATCTCCTTTTAGGATTTCTAAGGCTGAAGTTGTTGCTCAGTTGTTCGCTGATAAAAGGTACAAGGGAATGTTCTCTGCAGATATCAGGCTGATAATGACCTTAAAAATCTTCCCTGCATTGCAGACAATTGAACTGCACTTGGGATTTTCAGTGTTCACCTTCAGTTCCTGCCCCTGTGTTTCATTTGTCATTGATTATGTACTAGCTCTGAGGGACAAGAAAGTATTTTATTCATCATTGTGTTATGTCAAAAAATTATGCTGTAAAGCTAACTTTAGGGGGGGGGGTTATATTTGCTTGTTAAATAGACCCCAGTAACAACAGAGTAAAAATGTTTAGCACAGCACAAAAGCAATTCTCCTTTTAGTTCTTCATGGTGGGTAATTATCTGAACAATATTTGTGCAGGCACAGCTGTTTGTTCTGATCTTATTTTCTTTTATTTTAAATCAAAATTAAGCAAATAGCCATGGAAATAATTATAGAGAATTACAGACATTAGAGGCAAAAA
>WEIU01005606.1:102571-125047 GCA_013389925.1 Aegithalos caudatus | reverse complement strand
AAAAAAAAAAAAAAAAAGCCCCACAAATCTTTTCAACTCCCCAAATATTTTATATGCTAAGAAGCTTTGCTATGTCAAATGAGGGGACATTTCTGAGACTGAAAAAAAGAAAATATCACTTTCTATATTCAGGAAGCTCAAGAAAGAGGATCTGTGGAACCAAAGATCAGTCATCTTCACCTTGGTGGTTGGAAAGGTGGCAAAGTGACGCAGGAACGCCACGATGAGACACAACAGAGATGACCGAGCCAGAGCGAGAGGAGGAAAAGAGAAGTTTACTTTTTTGATTTTACCTTATATACATTTCACAGAAATGGACCACATTGGAAGACAGAGGTTCAACCTCTTCAATTCCACTGGTCTGAGAAGGTGTCTATCAATTGTCCCTCCTAACTGGAGGAATGTAAACAATAGTATTGTTTATAGAAAATGTGTGAGAATCTGACTCTAAAGTATGTAAACAATCAGAAGGCTAAAAGAAGAGAAAAGAACAGGGCGACAGCAAAGCAAACAATCCTGTAAACCTTTTCCAAACATATATAAAGGACAAATAGATGGCTGGGAGCAGTCAGAATGTTTTTAACATGATAGCCTTCTTGAATGACTTGACTTCCTTGGTGGATGAAGGGTGAGGAGTGGATGCTGTGTATCTCAACTTAAGAAAGTCTTTTGACACCATCTCCTCCCATAAGGTCCCATAGACAATCTGATGAAATATGAACTAGATAAATGGACAGTAATATGGGCTGAAAACTGAGCTGCTCAGAGCCTGAGAGGCAAACAGGCCACCTTGGAGGCCAGTCATTAGTGAAGTAATCCAGGGGCTGATACTGGGTCCAGCACTGTTTAGTGTCTTCAACAACGACCTGGACAATGGGACAGAGTTTGCAGAAGATATGAAACACTGAGGAGGGGTTGAGGCACCAGTTGGCTGTGTTGCCATTCAGGGGGACTTTAACAGGCTGGAGAGATGGGCTAACAAGGACTTCACTTGGTTCAACAAAAGAAAAGGCCAATCCCGTCCTCTGTGGAGGAATCCTGCCATGCACCAGTACAGACTGGGGACCCACCAGCTGGAAGACAGCTCTGAAGGACTTGGGAGTCCTTGTGGAGAGCTAACAGATTCATAGCCAGCATCATGCCTTTGCAGTAAAAAAAAACAACAAAGCTTCCTGGACTTAGATAGGAAGAGTGTTTCCACAAGGTCAAGGGAAGTGATCATTTGTCTTTGCTCAGCTCTGGAGAGGCACATCTGGAGTGCTGGGTCCATATCAGGGCTCCCCAGCAGAGGAGAGGTGGTTATGCTGATATGTGACTAAGGAAGATGTCCATGAAGATTGTTCAGGGCCAGAAGCACCTGACATGCAAGAGGAGGATGTGAGAGCTGGGACAGCTCATCCCGGAGAAGAGAGGGTTCAGTGAGGATCTTTCCAATGTGTTTTAATACATGTTGGGGAGGAGCAAAGAAGAGAGAGACAGACTTTCCTCTGTCATGCTCGATGCCAGGACAGGAGACCATAGGCACAAATTTAAATACAGGAAATGCGGTTTAAGTGTATGCAAAAAAAAAATTTATTTACTGTATGATTGTCAAACACTGGAAGAGGCAACCCAGAGATGTTGTGACGTCTTCATTCTTGAAAGATACTCAAAACCAAGATGGACATGATCCTGGAAGACCTGCTAGTTGATCCAGCTTGAGTTCAGATTTTAGATTAGATCTCCAGAGATAACTTCCAACTCAATTTCTCATTGGTTCTGTGATTCTATAATCTCTATTCTTTGCATGATTTCTCCTTGAATGCTTTTTAACAATCTGTCTTTAATTTTTTGCAACTTATCAGAGGAGGACAGGGCCATCAGGCTGTACAAATTAAAGGAAAAAATAGCAGTATTGAAAAGATCAAATAGCTTTTAAGAATTTACCATGAGACTTAGATGTTTGAGATATTTTAGTCAGGAAAAGGATAGCTTTTTTCTTCTTTCATAGTCATAGGGAGTTCAGTTACTACAAAAAATACAAATTTGAATTAATTTGTTTATTTTAATAAATGGAATACTTTAAATATTAATCTGTTGGAACAGATTGAAAATTAATGTGGGAAAATGTCCTTCTGTCTTTATAAATCAAATCTGGATGGGCAGACAAGGCTGGACAAAGATCAATTTCTACTTTATCCCAAAGTTCAAGAGAAAATGAGTTTTAAGTGAAGATTTTGTCAAGGAGAGGAAAAGATGACAGACTGTGTCTGCATTATCCTTGGAAGTGCCTAGAGTGGAAGACCAGTTTTCCATCCCATCCCCACTGTTTGACCAGTGCAATGCACATGGTTTGCTATGAGGTGCAGCAATTTGTATGTCAGGAGAGGCTGCAGGGGAGGAAATTGCCTCTCCAGGGCAGGCACGTGAAGTCCAGATGGTGGCTAGCTGCCTGCACATCTGTTAGCAGAGGCAACACCTATTTTAGGTGGCACAGCAGCCTCGTTGGGGTGCTGGCCTTCAACTTTTGCCCCAGTATGTGATCACCCCTTCTGCAGTACCAACAGTGGAACTGCTTTCATCCTCCCCTGGCATTCCCATCCGTTGTGTGTGGATCTCAACCATAGCATGGTTGTACCCGAAGTCCTGGTGTGTCTGAGGTAGGACATTTCCTATAGCACCTACAACAGACATACAGGCAGAGAAACCACTGATAAAAACCATCAAGCTGCTATAGCTCCTCTGCCCCTGGACTCCTGCTCTGCTGTCACCAGGCACATGCAGAACCCAGGAGGCTCCAGGGACTGTGCAGGATAAGTAGGACGGTGTCTACCAAATTAAGGCACCCAGTGAGGTGGTCAGTACGGGGAAGTAGGTCGAGTGTGTCACTATCTGAGAAAATCTTCTGTCACCTAAATGGAAATATACATACCTTGAGGCAGGATCCCACGCTGAAGTCTGTGCTGTGTGAATACTTGGGTCAAAACTTCACAGTTGGGCTCATTGCCACAGTAAAATGACCTTATTATTCACTTCCTGCTTTCATGGTGGTTCAAATATATCCATCATATTTTGGAGTCTGGGTGGGCCTGAATCACACACTCAGTCCCACCATCTCAGCTCTTAAATGTTAACTCTTCAGGCTCCTCATTTTCAGTGATTTTCTCACACACTTGTTTTTTCTCATTTTCTGGATCTTCCTCATTTTTCCAAACTCCTTTGATGATAATTCAGAATGATTTATGAACTAGAGCTTCTGGAACATTTTCTGGATCTTTATGAAATATTAAAACAAAAGTTTGCTGAAAGTTTTGCTTTATTCTCTCTCTAAGAGCTTGATTCTTCTGGTTGTAATGGGTCAGCAACTCATATGCAATAAAGTCAATATATAGCTAAGGTGGTTATGAAAACATGGATAATAACAGGGCCTTGTTCTTCCTTACAAGTGCCTCAGTGCCATAAATACTCCCCATAAGCTTGTGCTTGCCCATGCTGCCCGGACGCCTATGCTTCATAAAACCTGGTGCAATGAAAACTGAATTGACTGCTTTCAAGGGTCGTTCTGAGAGCTTCATTATTTAATTCTTATTTCAGTCTGGGCTCTGTTGCTTACACAGGAAGTTTCACTTGACTTTTAGAGCCTTAAATATAGTAATAACACTGCTCGGGTCTTGCAGTCATGAGTAGTGACTTAATATGCACAAAGAGACATTCACCTCTGTGCAGAGCTCATATATTACTTAAATCCTACAAGATTAATCTAGATTTACACATTGCATAGGCTGTTTTGGCTTTCTCCCACCAAAGACTTCCAACCCTGGGAGAAACACCTCACCACAAAGATGTATCTTGCAATAGATGGTACAGACCAAATGAGCAAAGATCCTTTCCCTTAATCTATGTATATTACATGAAGATTATGATAAACTGGGTCTCTGGGACAGGGGGGATGAAGACATGTTTTTGTCAATTTCTTAATGTAAACAAGGTCAAATATTTTGAGCAATACTTATTCATCACCAATGGTTGACTAAAATTCCTCTGGCAGAATTGATTTGTTTTAAACTGGATCTTCAACAAAGGAAGTCACACACACAGAGCATTACTTGGAATTTCCACCTGGAATGAGGAGAGGATTTCAATGACAAATGCACAATTCCAGCAGATGGCATCAGTGGATACTATTGAAAAAAAAATTGATTGTCAACCACAACATTCCTGTGTATGTGATTCCTTAACTCTGATGCCTGAAGGGCTTTTTTTTGACTGGAACAAAATAAAACGTGCTAATCTATGAAAACACAATGATGATGGAGGCCAGCCAGGTCACACCTGTGGGGAAATAAGGTTCAGAACAAAGAGCATTGAAATGGTCTTTCCTCTCTTCCCTGTCTTCTGACCACTTTTCTTTTTCATTCTTTTCCATTATTTTGTTATAATTTCAATGCATCTGTCATATATAGATACCAATTTTATGTTGTAAAAAGCTCCTCAATATTGTCTGCTGTCACACAGCCTGCTTACATATCGTATATCACGTGTTTCCATCTGTTACACAGCAAGATGTGAATAAGTTGTAAGGAGTTACTATAGAAACACAATTAATGCACAGCATGGGTGGGCTCATGATTCCACAGAGATCTGGTCTCCTGACTAGAAATGCTGCAGTAAACTTGAAGCACAAACCACCTGCAGGTCTCTCCCATAGTATGGAAAAACCAACATATTCCCCAGCATCGTAACAAACTGACTGAGGTGTACATTCATTTCAGATTGGTTTCCTTGGTTCTGTATTAATAATGTCCCAAAGTACTGATGGAAGAACATGTGCAGCACAAGCTGTGCAACTTGGATTATAATCACATTGTACTGTGTTTCAGAGCAAGGCCTTTACTGTTCACCAAACGGCAACACCATAGAGTGGAAAACTGAGACAAGTAGCTGAGAGCCATTGAAAGAGCCATTGATGTCAATATCCCAGCACCTTCATATTGAGTTTGTGTGGCAAGGATTTAGCAGGGGGAGGGCTACAGGGGTGCCTTGTGAGAAGCTGCCAGAAGTTTCCTCCATGTCTGACAGAGCCAATACCACCCAGCTCCAGGATAGACCTGCTGCTCATCAAGGCAGCAGCAACTCTGGGACAACAGTATTTAAGGAGTGTGAGGGGAATGGAAGAACAACAGCAGAGTGAAGAATTAAAGTATGTGAAACAGCCCTGCAGACACCAAGGCCAGTGAATAAGGAGGAGGAGGAGGAGGAGGTGGTCCAAGTGCCAGAACAGATTCCCTCGCAGCCTGTGGGGAGCACCATGTGGAAGCAGCTGTCCCCCTGTAGCCCAGGAAGGTCCATTGTGGAGCAGATATCCATTGCAGCCCCTGGAGGATCTCACACCACAGCAGGTGGTTGTTGCCCAAAGGAGACTGTGACCCTGTGGAAAGCCCTTGTTGGAGCAGGCTCTTAGCAGAGACCTGTGGCCCTGTGGAGAGAGGAGCTCATGCTGGAGCAGGTTTTGCTGGCCGGACTTGTGACCTCACAGGGGACCCACATGGGAGCAGCTTCTTCCTGAAGGATTGCACCCCATGGAAGGGATCCATGGAAGGGATCCATGCTGGATCAATTTGTGAAGAGCTGCAGGCCATGGGAAGGACCCATGGGAGGACTGTCTCCTGTAAAAAGGACCACATGCTGGAGCAGAGGAGGAGTTTGAGGAGCCCTCACCCTGAGGAGGAAGGAGCAGTGTAGACAACATGTGATAAACTGAGCACAGCCTCTGTTCTTTGTCCCCCTGGGGGGAGGAGGAGGGAGAGAAAACTGAGGGCAAAGTTGAGCCTGGAAAGGAGGGGTTGGAGAAGGGTGTTTTTAAGATTTGGGTTTATTTCTCATTATCCTACTCTGGTTTGATTTGCAATAAATTCAGGTGATTTCCCCAAATCAAACCTGTTTTGCCTGTGATGGTAATGGCTGACTGGTATCACCCTGCCCAGCTGAGAAGGGGGGTGATGGAGCAGCTTTAATGTGTGCTAGGGTCTGCCCACCACAACCTAAAAACAGGCTCTTGCTTAGAAATACGGATTGGAACAAACAATCCATCAATCTATATAGATATAAGAATCACTGCTGTCTTCTACTTTCCAGGATGGATTTTAATGAAGGGAAAGACAAACACGAAATACATATCCAGTGCCAGATATGTCGACAACAGGACTAATTCCTCTGTAGATAGATACAATGAACCCCATGACATGGCATGATAAACTTTTCATCTACAATTTCATTTTTATGCTGTCCACAGTATTTAATATCAAGAACTCTAACAAAAACCAAATATAGCCCTATTAGATGATCAGCACCTATTTAAGAAATAGATTTTACAGTTTACTGAAAAATAACAGTGAAATACCCTATCAATAATATATATTTAGCCAAACCTGGGGTAGGACTCAAAAATATTTTAAGCCTGTGTTTGTGACATCAGAATTTGGTTGCTATGGGGCTACAAACCTCCTTATTACAAATAAGAGAGTGAAAACTGGTGTCAGGATGTAGGAGTGGAAGTGTTACCAAATGGGTCTTCTGTGAGCATGCAAAGATCTGGGGACAAGCTCCCTGGCTCTGGCCAGCACAGGGACTTTTGCAGCAGAATATTGAATCACTGCAATATTTGGCACACAGGCAGCCAGAGCTGGAGAGAGCTGCAACAGAGTCTAGGCACTCCTTAGGTTAGAGATACTGCAGTGGCAACATTCCAGCCAGGAACAAGCTGAAAGGATCTCAGGCAGAGTGTGTGAGACCTGGCAGGCCTATGGCACTATATGATATATACACAGGAGACCTCTGATATCTTGCCTTGAATTCAGCTCTTCAAATCTATAAGCAATGAATTCATTTTACCTGTCTTTGGTCATTTGCAAAGCTGAAGGTCTGAGCCTGTCATGCCTTGTCTGTCTTTATAACCAATGAAGTCAACAGATGATTTTGGGACAGATGACTCACTAGGCCTGCTTAGGATATCTTCCTCAGAATTAGGTAAATTGTACAGCTCATTGACTCTAAGGAGAGAGCAAAGTGACCATTTCATAGACATCTGCGCTGTAAACCCTTGAAGTCATGCAAGATAAAATCTTTCCTGTTTGAAGTTAACAAGCAGTCAGAGAGCTGAATTTACAGGTTTGACGAATTTGAACAAAGAGAGAGGAAGTAATAATAGGTCTCATATGCTTTTAAAGGGTTAATTGCCCAACAAAAGTGTCACACTATTGTACCATAAGCTTGCAAGGAAATAGGATTTAGCCACAGCAAGTATGAATTTGGACCCCCATTTCTATTGGCTCTATTATTCTTTATTTGGGAACAACTGCTGGACAGGATGTGGTGCAATAATTTGGAAATACCACATTTTGAAACACACCATTCAAATATAACAGAAGCACTTATTAGTTCCTGNAAAGAAGTGGGGATAGACTAGACTAGACTAGACTGGATTACTTCAGTTTGAAGGGACATCCAGTAATCAGAGACAAAATTTTAACAAAATAGTTCCTAGTCCATATAAGGGGCAGGTTATAAGACATTAAATCAAAGGGGGCTTCACTTAGGCATTTGGTTGCAGCTCATGTCCTTTCAGTCCCTGGTAACAATGCTGCTGATAGTGGCCACAGTCACCAGTGATTTCCTTCAGGTCACTCTCATATTCAGTACTCAGAGCTGGCATATGTTTTTGTTTTCACACACCTTGTAAGGATGTTTATGTGGTCTTACTGATTGTATCCACCATCTGCTGGTTAATAAGTGGACAGTAGCTGATTTGAGTTTTATTTTTCAAGACGTAGGAAAGAGTGGAGGAGAGTATAGTATGAGTTCTTTAGCAATAAAGTAAGGAAGAAATAAGGAAAAACTTGAAAAATCAGTTGAAGAAGACACTTAAAATCATGGAATAGAATAAGTAAATATAAGTATTTGAGAATTATTCTGGACTAAAAGACAAAAATTAGAAGGAAAAGTTGAGCCTAAAGATTTCTCATCAAGAAGGACAATTCAACCATTTAGAGAGGTAAGAATTATTTGAGTATTTATCCTTGCCAGCCTGAATTATGCAAAGAAACTCCCAAAGCCCTTTGCCACAGCTCAGGGGTTGTAGTTAAGAGTCACCTGGTGTTACTGGCCTGTAGCTGTGACATGTTGTGAAGGAAAAGAATATGCTATATGGTAGCTAATTAAGATGTCTATTCATCACTATCTTCTCTATAGATGGCTTTTATTCATGTCCAAAAATATAATGCTTTTCTGTTTCTTAACTCACTTCCCACTTTTGGGAACATGTGAATTAAGTATTCTACTTCTGCCTTCTAAGCTTAAGGCTACAGTAACTCCCAAGCAAGCAAACAGTTTTATTTGTTCCACTTCAGCCAGAAAAAAAGTAATGTGATATGATGCAGAAATGAGGGAACAAAATGAGGATCTCTGTAAAACAATGAAATATTTTGTCTATTTTTTCAGAAATTAATATGGAACAGCAACACCCTGGGATGATTTTGGACATTTATATCTAGGCCTCCCACCCCCTTAATTAACCCCTTTTGTTTTGCATATGTACATGTACAAGAGATTCCTCCTAGGTTGAAAAATTCTTCCATTTACATCTAGAAGCTAAATCATTTCTAGGTATATGTAAAATATGTAAATGTCATGATCTGTAAATGAAGTACATGAAATGGGGAGTTCTGTAGTTATCAAATTTTTAATTACACAACAAGTCTTTTCTTAGATGATAGGTCTTAAAGAAACTAACTTCAGGAAAAATTCCCAACTATATTCAGTAGGAATGATCTTATGATTGTTTATCTCACTGAGTTTTTACTGGGAGATTTTGTTGCAGGGAGGTGCATTTAGCCAGAGCTCCCTTGGTGGTTATGCCATTCTGAAATGATGTGATATCCACTAAGGGAATCACAAGAAGTGATTGGACATGATTTTGTCTCTTTCCCTGGGTGCTAAGCTCCGCTGCTCACAGCAGTGTGATTTAAAATCTTATTGTTATAAACCTTGGCCAGAGGGCCTTCCAACTAACAAAGGAGTCACAGAACTGAGAGCACAAATAAGCCCAGAACAGGCAGAGATAAAAGACAGGTTCTGCTATCAGAATAGGAAGACAGAAGACAAAAAGCAAGGTTTGTATAACATTACAAGTATGCAAGCAAAGCCAGCACTGGCACTGAGAGCCTTCAAAGTGTTCAATTTTATAAAAAACCTAGTGGTGATGCTGCCATGAAAGAATACTTTGTGTACTGAGTAAGCTCAGTAAGCATTTCCTGAAGTGTCTGAAAGCTGAGCTTCATTCTGCAGCATCCCACTAGACCTTCAGTCTGCAAATTCAGTGTCAGGAGTGCATGTGCTGAAGGATTAGCAAACCCAGCAAGGCCAGGAACAGTGACAGAACTTCCTTCTTTTGCATAATTTGTCCATACTGAGAAAAAAAAAAGAAAAAAGAAAAAGCACCATGGAAGTATCTTATTTGATTAGCTGTGATCCAAAATGGAGGAGAAGCTGCTGGCATACTCAAAGTCAAGGGTAGCTACCTGACAGAGGCAAAAATCGTGACAGAAGCCTGTGAGTGAGTCCATTGCAGGAGACACAGTGCAGATACTGGCATATTTGGACTGCATTGTATAAATTTTGCCTCATCTGCTGGACAATAGCATTTCAAGGGATTTGGTACAATATCTGCACAGATGATATTTCAGGGAAAGGTGTGTGAATTATTGGAAGAGTGACAGGAACTGAATTCCTGTCAATGAGGCTTTAGGAACAGGAAAAACAAATCCCATGATATTCACATGTTTCAGTTGGTATAACTTGAAATTGGTTCACAGCAATGGCAAGAGAGTGTGTGAACAACATCCTTTGATCATGTTTTAGAAAAGGGAAACATCACAACTGAACCAAAAAGAAAAAAAAAAAACCAAGTGATCTACTTGGATAAAAGGCACTTGGGTTGTGTCACTTTGAAATTACTTTGATGAGAAAAACAATGATTTTTGCATTTCTGAAGAGCATGAGACAGAACTGCAGGAATCCTCTTGACAGATGTGACAATGTGTGTGGAGCATCTATCCAGGACCAACACAAACAATGCTATTGCTATGCCTGTATCAAGGCTGCCCAGAGATGTGGTTGATGCCCCATCCCTGGAAACATTCAAGGTCAGTTTGAACAGGACTCTGGACAATATGACTGGAAGATGTCCCTGCTTATTGCAGGGATTGGACTAGATAAGCTTCAAAGCTTCCTTCCATCCCAAACCATCCTACAATTCTATGAATAAGACAGAAAGGTGCTCATGTCTGTTATAGGAAAAATTAAATCCTGAGTTGCAAACTCCAGGGCCATCATGCTAGGGCAGACATATCTTTGATACCTAATCCAGGATAAGAGATTCCTGTATTTCCAGAGAACATAGTAGCTGGTCCTGCCTCAGCTATTCCCTGCTCTGTAGTCTGTTTCACTTCTAGGAAGACAGGGGAGATTCTTTTTGACAAGAATTTCAGATTTTGAGTACTTGATTTGGTTTTTGTCCTGACCTCAGCCAACAGACATTTTTCCCCCCAAGATTCTTAACTTTAAACTCTTTTTTTGGGATTATATACTGTCTATCCCATGAAATGAAATGCCTGTCATCCTGTCAGCAGTGCTTCTGGAAAAATTGAATGATTACTGAATCACTTTATTCTGGTTAATTCTAGCCCAGTTAGATTTTGGAGGTGACATTATGTCTGTCTTACATTCTTTGTTTCTGCTCTGCATATTCCTGCCTGGAAATGTAGATCAGGCAATCATTTTGACAGGCAGGCAGGTGGTACATTGGCAGTACCAAATCTGTCACGTTAATGTGCTCTCAGATTGAAATAGCTACACTTTCCCTCACTGGTTGAAGTCTGTATGGCAGCAGAGCACGTCTCCCTCCGTGGTTTAAAACAATGTCCTGTCTTATGATTACTGCCTTGTTCCTGCGTTGGCTTATGGACTAGAATACTGATACTTGATGCATTTAATTCTATGACTAATAAGGAAACTAAAAGCTGTAAGGCAACCTCACAAAGAATCTAAAAGGAAATTGTTCTGGTCTAGCTGCTGCATAATTGACTCAGTTATCCATCAAAAACCAATTGAAGTGTCCTGGAAACACCTATTTGGACTGTCTGATAAGACACAAGACCTAAAAGGGGCCTGTGGCCTTATGGATTAGCAGGTGACAGTCCAGAGGGGTGGATACCTACAGGCATCTCCAATGGCACCAGACTCCTGTACATGGGCAACTGGATCAGTCAGAGGTGGACACAGCCACAGGGATCTGTAGAAAGGCTTATCCAGCCCGGACTACCTTTTGAGTTGCCGTGTGGCTCTCCAGACTAAAACTCCTTCAGGTATTTTTTGGCATGTCCTGGTAACTGAGACATCTGTGTGGGTAGGCAGACATTACACAGGAGCCATGAGAGACCAAAGATTTTCTGGAATGGGGATGGTGTAGGGATGTCAAATAGCACTAGACAACTATGTTGGCTTCTTCAGAGTGGTTTTACTGAGTAGCAGAAGAGAAAAACACCAAACAATGAGTTGCAGAAAAGATGTTCAGATTAGTCATTCAGATTAATTCAGGATGTTTTCCTTTTCTTTAACAAAAAAATAGTGTGAATTTAAAAATAACATTTGGTTCTTCTTTTGGACAGCTTTTTAAGAAAAAGCCATACGGCAGAGTAACATTTTTAAAAAGGATGGTTTAGGCTTGTTTTTCAGCCTTGAATCCAGTGAAATTATGAGATGGACTTTTAAATGAGGATGAGGAAATAAGAACTCTTAAGGATTCAAGCTTCATTTAAAATGCTTAGTTAAAAACCGAAATGTGGCTGAATCCTCAGCCCCGAGAAGTGAGTCTTTTATAAACTATCCTAAAAAAGATTTTCTAGATGTTCTAAGACATTTGTCACCATTTATTGATGTCCTTATGTGCCCCAGTGCCCTGGCTGTACTTGTGTAATTTGTTCTTAATTTATATGTTTTGCTTGCTCCTAGGCTTATCATTTGTGAATAGCAATAAAACTGAGCAAACCGTATGGCTGTAATTTTGTATTCTGGCCTGTCACCTTAGTGTGTTGAAGGGAGATAAATTAGAAGTCCATTCAGCACCTTATAGAATGGCAATCAATGTGTTCCACACCTTAAGTAATTGATTAGTATTTCTCATGAAAAAAAAGTATTTAATTTAATGTACTATGCTAGTAAAATGTTTTAGGTTTTATTTACAAAAAATACTTTCTTCAGGAAAAAGACACAGTAAATTAGTACATTTTCACATTCAGGTGGGATTCTCATTTATAATCATGGCTTTTGTAAATACTTCATGTCTTTAAACAAATAACATGGTGAGTCTGTAATCATGTTGCTGGAGAGATCCCTTTGAGGGAACAAAAGCAGTCAGGTTTACCCTCATTCCACCCATCCCTTTCAATATGCCAACTTTAGGTACTCTAAGTACTGAGATTTTCTCCTTATAGGTGAGGAAGCATGCTATCTTAAAATTTTAATAGCAGCAAAATTAGCTTATATTATCACTTCAGTTCATCTAATACTTCCTTTCTCTGATTTTATCCATAAGTCACTTTGAAGCCAGTTGGTACAGGCACTGATGTTTGGCAATTGCTAAACATGGATCATTTCAGCTCTGATTCATCATAACTAATTCAGCTGAGGTGTCTAATTTGGGAACCTGGTTGCCTGAGGGTCTCTCTATAATTTATGAACCTAATAATTGCAGAGAGGTGAGATGAATCAAAGCCTAATTACATAGATGTGAAGCTTTCACATTTAATATAGGTAGAACAAGGAAAAACAAAGCAAAAAAGTTAAAACTCCCAAAGTAAATTCACCCCTGAAGACCAGCATTAGTGAACGAGTTTTCATTATGCCAGAAAATCAGTGTCTTCAACAAATAACATCAGTTCCTTCCACTCTTCTTCTACTCTCCTTCCACAGCCTGCAGCAGCTGGTTTCAATCACTCATGCCACTGCAGCCACTGACAGCTCCCCCTCTCCTTCAAGCTTTCCCTTCTCTTTTCAGCTTCTACATTTTCTTCAGCTGTTTTATGTTCCTGCCTAAAGACATCAGGCCAGATAATGAGGTACCCAAAGCCCAGATGCAGCATGACTACTTTGTACGCAGATGAGCCTAATGCATACACGCTTATCCCCAGGCTTTCTGAAGGTCTCAGATCTTACAGTAGGTGTCTCAGTTCCCCAGACAGTTCCTGGGACAGGCTGGTTCACCTCCAAAGTACAGAGATGCTGCTCTAGGTATCATTCTATAGACTTCACAGTGACCATGGGTATCCTCAGTGTGAGTGAGCCACAGCAAATGAATAATGTCCTATTGGCTCCATGGGACCCAGGTAAAGCTGGGCTCTCTCCTGCCCAGAGGGAGGGATCCTGACAGTCACCTGGATGGGGGGAGGCCTTGTTTTTCAGCCCGTACAACTATGCCTGTTGTAAACCACACGAAATTTTGAAATAAGTTTCCCCTCTCCCGTAAGCCCTGCCTGCAGCTGCCTCTTGCCTTCTCAATTCCTGTCCTTCTGTCTTTGGTTCTGCACAGCCTCCAGCCTCACCTCTGGCAGCAAAGGTGCAGTGCACTCACAGATTACAGACACAGAAGAGCTCACACTCCATAATTTAAAAAGAGATTTCAGAAATCTCATGATTCCCCCAAATCTTTTAATGACAAAAAGTTATTTGCAGGTAGCAAGTGAATTTGCTTTCCAAGAAGAGACCTGTAAAATAAAATATGTATTAAAGTGAGTACCTGATGATTCAATTTATTATTGAGTGTTAATTCCATATTTCAGTAATACTGCTTGGTGCTTTTTTCCCTAGTTTTCTTAGAAATTGCACAGGACCTGGTTAATTTTTTCAAGCTGCAGCAAGGTGTGTTACTGTAGTCACTGCAAAAGAAAACCATACAAGACTAAGTAGTTGTTTAAGTAAATTTTTCCTTAGTTTTAATTAAAAACAAGCAAATTGCAAAGTAAAAGAGAAATATGGAATTTTTTTTAAAATTAAAGCCTCAGATTTCTTATTCACAGAGAAATGCTACATGAACAAATTTAGCATGTTTTGCTTTCTCTCTCACTGTGATTGATACAGCCCCAGTTCCTGTTCCTCACTGGTAAGATACCACATGAATAATACCAATGAGCATTTTGCATTTCTTAAGCTGTAGAATATCTATTCATGTTCATGAGCCTCCTTTTTTTTTGCCCGGTGTGTTATATGAGAGACAGCTGAATATGCATATGTAAAAACTGTTACCTTATGCAAGATATTTAATCATTTATATTTTAGGTAATATAACCAATATATTTTATTTTCATTTTAATGCTTTGCTTGGCTTTCCAGCAAAGGGAAAGCCCATTCTGAAAGAGGAATGGATTCAACAAGAGAAAATATCTGTATACTGGGATACATGCATACTATACTGTTTCTGCTTCGTGATCAGATTGCAAGTCCCAGGATTTAGTGGAGTTTAAAAAGCGCCCTGGTGCTCATGATCTGATCACAAGGCAAAAATAATACAGTAGGCCTGTTTCTTATTCAGTTTGTTGAAACAAGTGATTGTGACAATTGCCAAAATGTGCCATGTGACTGCCCATACAATAATGCAATTAATCATAAAGAATACCTCCTTGACAATAGCACAGCTGTCCTGATGAGGCTTTATACATCGACACAAATCCTATGTTGAGGACTGAGAGCCACACATACTCAAAAGGGTTTTGTTGCCTTATTTGAATACCTCATTTCTTACAGTACAGTGAACACATCACATTCCAGGAAGGTGAAATTAGTTAAGGCATTAATGTGATTTCCTCCATCATCCCTGAAAAACAATAAAGGAAGTGGTTTTATTCACGTCTTGTATAATAGTTTTGCAGGAGGGAGCTTAAGGTCTGGCCTAGTCTTCTTTTAGGCTTTCTGACTTTCCTTTATCTATTTATTCAAAAAATAGCCTAAATTTATTACTTAGTTTTGAATATGAATGTAAATACGAGATAAAGCAAATGATATCTTTTTATTTTGTGTTATTTTGTCTCTTTTTATGGCTTAACTCACCAGTCATCTCAGCAATAATAGGCTGATATATTGTCATTTCTGATGTGTAATCTGTGTACCACAATAAATAGAGACCACTAGGTGGAGATTTTACATTGCAGTGTATATTTGTATATTCTAGATTATACTTAGGATAAACACACATTCACAGCAACTGATTTAATTTTCCTTGGGAAACTAAAGTGAAGGCAGAATTTTGCTAAACTCATGGCAGTCATGAAAACAAGCAGCTCTCAAGGTTTATGCTGGCAAAGGACTGGTATTTTTTAGACAGCCAGTTGAAACACTTTCAGGCTCAATTTTAGTGATGTTATACTTTTTTAAATGTCACACTTTAAAAGTGGCTTGGTCTCGTGCAATAAACAGATCATGGATTTTTATCTTCACAGAAAAAGATATATTCATTTATCAAATAAAATGTTTACATCATTTACTTATATCCAGTCAGTAAGAGACATTTAACTACAGATCTTCATAGGAAAAATCTCAAATGTATTTTTTATCACTGATCTTCATAAACTAAATCATTGTTAGAAAACAGAATGTTTTATCATACTTGATAACACTATATGTAAGTGTAAGAAATATGCAAATGTAAACTTTTGAGAGAATCCAAAATTAGATTTAGTTACATTGCTTTGAAATTTAAAGTAAGTTTTACAGAAACTGCACAAAAAAAAAGGATTTTGTTTTATTGCCAGTAGCAAGACATAGTACAAATAGTGATATTTGATAGTAGGTCATCATGTATTTGATTTACCAGCAATAAATTCATTGATTGACTGAGAAATACACTAAATTGAATCACTCAAACCCTTCCCCCCATGTTTATTAAATAATTTACATTCTCAGCATGATTACTGTAGGTTTTCCATATATGCTATGACCTTTTTTTCCCCTCCTATGGTTTCCTATGGGAGCTAGTAAGGCTGGAAAGGTATTTCAGCACCTCCTCCTTCCATTGCTTCAGTGCTTGTTCTGTCAAGTCTGGACCAAAGGCTGCTGGTGCCAGCTCTGATGCCAGCAGCTGCTTGCCATGAGCTTGGCTAAGTCAATGTATCATTAAAGACACAAAGTTGTTAATTTTCTTTGCCCTGAGCCAAAGGACTAGCAGCAAAACCTTAATTTTCTGCTAGAAAATCAAATAATGTATTTCCCAGGATACTGTCAAAACCAGCTTTTATGAGAAAGCGAGACTGTACTTTTCAGGTGCTGGTTTCCTTGGTGGGAGCAATGGGAAATGCTAACATCTCCCTTCCCCGCCCTGTAAGCTCTGCCATATATGTAATTTTTCTGTTACAGTCATAACAGTGGTATCTGCATGGGAAATTGTCCACGTACTAAATGCTATTTCAGTATTCTAAAAGGAGAAACTAGGTGTCTGCTGGTTGTTTCCAGGGATTTCCAGTTTAGATCATGAGGTCCCAGTAGGCCTTTTGAGAAAAGAGATATAATAAATATATAAATAATTTTAACAAATTCTGCAACTTAAGGAATGTTCCTTAGTTTTAACAGAAACATAGTAAGGATACTCCTGGCATGGAAGATACCCTTAAGAATCCCAGATTCCAGTTTTGATCCTGATGACATGGTTAACATGGAGGATTGACAAGTGTGATTCTTTCATGAAGATGTTTGAAGTTCTTAAAGAAAGAAAAGATCATGGAGGAAAAACAAAAAGATGGTTTAATGGTGAACATGGGGTGGTGCTGGGTTGATGGTTGGACTTCATGATCTTAAAGCTCTTATCCAAGTGTAATGCTTTTATGGTTCTATGAAAAGTTACTTAGATATTGAACAATATCAATATAAAAATATGCAAGGGTAATACTTGCCCCCCCTNAAAAAAAAAAATTAACTGGTAAATAATGACATGAGAGGCCCAAAACTGAACACAAGATTCAGGATTGAAGATTCAAGGTGCAGCCCCTCCCCGGTGCTGAGTACAGGGGAAATGTCATTTGCAGACATAACTTCACTGCCTGTTTCTTTCTTTTTAAATCAATGGCATAAGCACATGCACTGCTGGTGGTGCAGAAACAAACACATCACAGGTGATGAATGAGGCTTTCACAGGCAGGGAGAAAATGGGCACTCACAGCCATTTCAATTTGTTTAGATCTCCAAGTACCCAGGTTTAAAACTAGTGAGACATTTGTGCCTGAGATACCTGTTGACATAATCACATAACATGGAAAACAGGAAGATACCACACAGATTGAAAAAAACAAAACAAAAAGAATTAGTGGTCTGTGGCATGATAGACTACACAGGATGATGAAAAACACTACAAGAAAATATCAATGGCATCAAAATAGTGCCCCTTTCTAATGCAATGAGCATTAGAAATTTGGCCATATGATTTCATATTTTTCTTTAATTCCTGTTATTGTACTGTTGTGAGAAAAAACCCTGTCGTTCTCAGGTCTGAACTGGAGGATCTGGAAATACGCTGGGAAATAACATCAGGTTTATTTGGGGACTTGCTTAAGAAATCCCCTTTCTTACTGCAAAATCCAGTTCATTTAGGTCACATATCTGGAGATGGCATTTGAACACAGGGTGTTTGAGGTCTTACTCTCTGTTCACTGACACCAGTTGCTAGTCCTGGCTCTCATCTTCCTCAAAGGTTGCATCATCTTCCACAGGACAATCCTGGAAAGGGAACAGGCTTCAAAACAATAGAAAGAGGAGAAGAGCTTCTTACACTCCAAGAAGTCATGTTTTCAAGTGGTAGGACCTGAGTACTTACCAAGAAAAAGTTTCATGGCAGTTTCACAGTTTCATGACAAAATGAGGTGTTTCTTACTAGACAGACTTATTTTCTGTTTTGTTATTTTTTGGTGGCAGAGAGCAAGACTAGATCTCTGTGTATTGCATGCAAAACTGCCTGCACCTGTGCACACCTGGCACATCTGACCAACATGATCAAAACATGAATTTCAAAGGCAAATGCTGCTCTATATTATTAAAATGGTGATCACAAAGGTGACTGTATATTGATTTTGTTCAATGTATATGTTCCAGGACTCCTTTAATAATGTAAGAAACTCATATAATAATAAAAGAAACTTCCTAGGTACTCACACTTTCTTTACCTTTGTACACTTGCTGAAAACTTCATCTGGGAAAAAAAATGGATCTTGTCGTGTGTGAGTGACCTAAAGGTAGTTGGTGCCTCATGTGAAAATCAGGTCTTAACTAGTCAGTGTTGCAACATTCAAAAATCACAAAACCGTACAGCTGAATGAGCTGATATAGGGTCAGAGACAGGAAAGGACTTTGGGCACATTTGGTTTACATTATGCCAGGTGCAGTAGGTTGGGTGACTCACCTTGCCTGTGAAGCCTGGGTAACCTCAGCTTCTTTGTGTTCTGTCCTTATTGTTTAAGTCATGAGATGAAGTTTGAGTGGCCTTCTGGGAGATGCTGGGAAATGGCAGGCATCTGTTTGGTCCGTTTCGAAAGTAAATGTATTCAGCTATTTTGAAACTAGCTGAAGGCCAGGGAACTTCATTGCTGGGTTTTAAGTCTGGCTTCTTTTAACTATTTTCCTTTGGTGAGGCAGACAGGTCTTCAAGAATTTGTCATACTAACAAGTATTCAGCCATACATAAATTTTGACAACTTTTAGGACTGAACTGACAAAATTAAATAGGGGCCTGTCAGTCATCATTAAGAATCAATAATCCTGAAATTGCTGATTTGGTAACTTCAGCAATATTTGGTGGGTGCTCATTACCCCACTGCTGGTTGCACAACCAGTCATCTTCAGTGAGTGGCCCGGGGCTCTCAGGCTTGCAGCAGTAGGAATGACAAACCCCAGGAGCATCCAGCTCACCTAATTGCAAACACTTCAAAAGGCACATTCTCCTCACACCCCAAGCTCTCTTTGGAGGAGAGACATAAACACGTTCTGTATGCAATCCTTATGACCTGTGTTAGTTGGCTGGTTTACCCTGCTGACATATTTATTTTGTCAGATGCATTCCACACTGAAGTGAGCCTTGCAGCAAAATGCTCACAGCATTCACTACATACTAGTAAATCACCTAATAAATATCTATAGTAGCTCAACCTTTTCTGCAGTCACGTAATGCAGAGTATGTTTAGGTATCTCTTTGCTTGTAAAACAGCTTTAAGCTGGAGACCAAAAGGAACTCTACTCACAGGAGGCTTACGTGAAACAAGTGGAACTGAACAAACAGTTCTGTTTCCGTGCAGCTGCAACCTTCTGGGTATTGGTGGAGGCCTGGGAAAAGGAATTCTTGAGGGAATGTCCTACACATGACTCACAAGTTTGTCTGACCACATGGAGAGTCATTTTGGGACCTCTTTTTAGAAGGATTGGACACCTAGATGCAACACCCCCAAATTACCTTGGTAAGGTCCTTTCATCAGAAGGGCTATAAAACACTGATGCTGCCCTTCCTAGGACTGCGGTGATTTACATTCATTGAAGGAAAATGTAAGTAACACTTAAATCAAGTTTAATATCCTACTGTCCATAAGGGTAACTGAGACAAAACAGGTATTGGACGTACATATAAATTTATATATGTGTACAAATCACAGAATGATAGAATATTCTGAGTTGAAAGGGACTTGAAGGTCCAATTCATCATCAAGTCCAACTCTTAAGCACAGAGCCCACACTGGTGTTGAACCTGCAGCCCTGGCATTATTAGCCCCATGCTCTGACCTACTGAGCTCATAACGAGAACATCTGAGAAACTGCCGATGGAACAATTTCCACTTGAGAATGCAGATGTGTTTAAGTCACTCTGCTTCTCTGAGAAATTGGATGCTTTGATTTTAGTGCAGACCAGAGGGAAAACAGCATCTAAACTTGCCTCTTGCTTGCCAACACACTTTCCTTGCTTTCTCAGATTTAAGGGAAGGGCTTTTGTGGGGCCCTAGCCTGGCAGCCCATCTGAAGAGCTGTCCCAGTGCTGTAATAACTTGACCAAGCTGAGGGTTTTGAGTTTATGAATCCTAATAAATAGGCAGGAAGAAATATTTTAGAAGGGATCAACATGAAACATTTCAAGATTTTTTTTAAAAGCATTTCATAGAGAATTCTTTCTTTTTTCTTTTGCTCCAGGGTGCTGTAAAAACAACACCCACATTCCAAAAGATTCCAGGAATGTAATTACCATTTTCCTGCAATTTTATAAAGCTGCAACCTGGTACTAACAACTGAGTTCTCCACTATATTACCCTGCTACACTCCGATATGTATGTAAAAAGCTGTGGGAAGGTAAAGAAGCTCCCCAAATGCATCTAAGATTCCAGATATTGCTATAATTTTAGTAAATGTATGTACCCAGTGAAGGTCCTTAGAAGTGTAAAATAGTTTAAGGGTGTTAACAGGGACATTAGGATTAAGTTGGAATTCTGATAAATTAAGATAATTAGGCTTTCCCTGAACCATATCAAAGATACATGCCTTATTTCCTTTAAAAAGTAGCAGTGCTTTTCAGTGGTAAATCATCTATTGGATTTTAATGAAAGCCAGTATATGGGTGTAGATTTGTCTGTGGGATACCTGTGTTTTCTTATATGGGATTCAAATTCTTTATTGTCTTTTCTGCTGGTGGTGAGTGGCAATTATAAAACCTAATTAAGAAATCTCACATAAATTGACTATAAGAAGTCTTCTAGACTATGAGCAGGGTAGTGAGATAGACAAATTGAGAAATCTAATGTTGATGCAAAATACGATTAGAAGATGAGTTTATAAAAAGAACATAGTATGATTCATGTAGTCAAGAATCCCATACTGTGGTATATGGTATATCATGGAGAGTTACAAATTGTTTATGGTGAAAATCTCTGCATGATAATGGAAGTGTTCTAAGACAAGACTAAAAGTCAAAAAGTGACAGTAAAAACTGTAAGGTTTGCATCAATTTCCCAAAATGTCTATGTTCGGGGATCTCAAATTTCAGGCAAAACCATAGAAGAAACCATAGATAAGAACAGATCATGACTGGACCAGATAAAACTGTGTAAGTTGATATTTGACAGAAAGT
This sequence comes from Aegithalos caudatus, assembly GCA_013389925.1. NCBI lineage: Eukaryota > Metazoa > Chordata > Aves > Passeriformes > Aegithalidae > Aegithalos > Aegithalos caudatus. Next base: position 103,878 of record WEIU01005606.1, on the reverse strand, counting down.
AAGAGATTTCTTTTTTAATGGATTGGTGAAAGGTAGGAATCTTTCTTATGTATGGACACTATCAGTCTTTGAGGAATCCCTGCTGGGACACCAGAGTGCAGTGTGGCACTTGATCTGTGGGTGAACTATAGACAGGAAAGGTGCAGTAAATGAGTGCATAAACACAAATGAGTGCATCCAAAGACAGAAACTTACGGTGAACTTAAAGAAACAGGAAGGAGGCACAGAAGGATGATTTGAAATACTCAGTACAAGAAAAGGAAGTGAAAGACGTAAGACCTTCACTAGAAGGCAGGCAGGGGGAGAAAATACAAAGCAGGAGATGGCAATGAAGTTGTCACATTGTCTTCTGACCCAACATGCTAGAGAGTCACAGATGTCAAATGTGATGTTGAGGGCATCATACTTCAAAATAGGGATCCTTTACTAGCCAGTACTGGTCTCATTGATCTAACTTCCTCATTGCTATTTGGATTGAGTGTTGGCATGGAGATCAATGAGACACCAAGCACATATGTGCCTATGCACACATAGCAATGTATGTATACATCTAAGACACTTCAAATTATTGAAATTATGATAGAATATGAATTCTGCATCTCTACTGGTAGGAAGCCCTACTGAGGATAAGTACCCCTACTTGTGTGTGGGAGTTCCACTCTAAAAGATTCAGCACACTGATATGCAGTAATTACCCACTGTCCACAGCAGAGGATAACAGGGATTCTGTAGGGATGCCACAGCTGGAGTTTATCTGAGGCATGCTTTAAAGACCCTGACAGTTTTCTTTGCATGGTGTAATTTCCTCATTCATTAAAGTAAAGAAAATATTCAATTATGTTGAAACCCCCAGGCTTGTCAGGTTTTTGCATCATCTGCTGACTATTAGTGATAAGAGTGTGTATTAGCTGGAGGAGCACATCTCACAACCACATTTTGTTTCTTGTACTTAACAGATGTTGAAATGCTCACCACAGTTCTCATCATCTGCCCCATTCCCACAGCCATTTATGCTATCACAGTGAAATGCCCATGGGAGACATGTCGTATGATTTCTGCATGGAAAATAACCCTTTTGGCAGACACTTCCAACAGAAATGTTTTCCATCCGCCAGGATTCTGAGAAAACGTGGGAAGACATTTCCTCTATAGCTGATTAAGTTTCAAATTAGAAAGGCCTGATAAAACTACAAGCACCACATTTGAATACTTCATTTTTTACTTCAAAATGCATTGTGTGTCATTAGAATTCAGCCTTTTGCATTACAGTGTCAGCCACAAATGGCTAACCATCACTGAAATTTAAG
>WEIU01005606.1:66217-92947 GCA_013389925.1 Aegithalos caudatus | reverse complement strand
CTCCCTCCCTCCCTCCACAGCAGGTGCCTGGAGGCTGCACTGCAGTGGTGCTCTCAGCACCTTTGGGCTGTGCCTTGCTGGCCTCTACCAGGGAGCCCCACAGCTTCACACTGCACTTTAACCCTGCTGGGTGATGTGCAGAGTGACCTGCACTCTGCACAAAGGGAATTGTCTAGAATTCCTGTACGTGGCTGTGCAGAGATTGGTGCCTAACAGCTGCCAGGAGCTCCCTGTCTGGGCTGAGGGATGTGGGTAGCCTGTTTGGCTGCTACTGAATGTCTGAGTTCCAGGGCAAGGCATCTCTTGGAATGGGCTCCTGAGTTTCAAGGAGGAGGTCCAACAGCTGCCCCCTGAGTGGGTTGCAGGGCATCAGCTGGAGGAGACAGCTTGTTGTTAGGAGTGAAATACAAATCCCAGCCAAGCTCCTTTTAAACTTCTGGTTAATTAATCCAATCAAACTAAATTTGAACACTGGCCTTTTAATTGTCTGTCTTTAATGCATTTGTGTGTCTGAAAATGCACAAAATGCCATCAAAAAAGAGAGGCAGATGTACAAAGGCTTTGCGATGTTCCCAACATGGATTTTCAATATTAAATATAGGCCTTTGCAACAATGTTTTTCATATCGAACATATCCATAAAAATTCATCAGAATTGCAGGAAAATAGAGCTTGAGGAATTAGAGCTGTCACCTAGCCTGAAAGGAGGAATGAAAGCTTTTTGTGATGAATGATTCACGTGTCTGTTGTCAGCCTCTCCCCGCCCTCCCCAGTAAGGTTGCAGAGCTGCTGCTTTGCACAGTCCTGCTCAAGCTGTTTTCCTGTGCCTGGCCATGCAGCACAGAAGTCTGGGCTGATGCTGCAGGCAACAGGAGCCTCTATGTTCAAAATCATACTGGTTAGCCTGTTTTGCCAAGAGACCTAAAGGTAGGGAGAAAAACTGTTAATTAATTTGAAATACTCAGAGGTGCCCAGTAGATGAATTTTTTTAATTGGATGCTGTGTTACCAGGCTGCTAAGTGAAGGTGAGGTTTTTCCTTAAGGCCAAATTGAACTCATGGTGAACTGCTGCCAGATAAAGTGGTCTGGCCCCTCTTCTGCAGTCCCACGGTCACATCCCCTGTGCCATCCAGCCCTGGCACGGCACAGCTGCTCTCTGCAAGGGCAGTTTTCTGCTGGTTTAGTTTTTTCATGAGCTCACTGCTCATCTGCCAGGCACCAGAGAAGCAGGAGAGGTGGTGGGAACATGAAACCAGGAATAAGTAGGGGCAGACAGGACTGTTCACATCAGAAGTCACTGTAAGCTCTCTCTGTGCACTGGAGATCAAGGTCTATGCCTTTTTTTTTTTTTTTTTTTTGGTGCATTATTCTGTGCAAAAGGCATGCAAGGAGTCAGAAGAAATCCACAAAGAATGAGAGAATAGGATGAACCCAGTGCTGCACTACTTACAGAAAACTAACATCAGTTACACTGAATTCCAACATAAATGCAAGGAAAATAGTTTTCACTGCACAGGGGAAAATGAACTTAAACCTTTGACTGAATTGCTTTGACAAAAGCTTCTCTTTTTTTGCTTGCAATTGCTATGTTCAGGTTAAAAACATGCAATATGAACAACAGTAATGCTTTTCCAAATTGTGTAAGCTATTTGATTTACTGCCAAGAAGGCATGTAATGAAAATTAAAAATAGAGTGATTATTTAAAAAAACCAATCTCTGCATGCATTATTGCTGACATTTGTTGAAATAAGAAGATACATGAAAAAATATTTATAGATTTTGTGGGTTACAGCAGGAAATAAAATAAAATCAGAATGACACATGGGGGAATATTTTTATGGAACATGGTAATAAGTGAAAACATTTGTGACATTAACTGCAAGATAAGAGATATTCAAAGAATTATTGAAGGATTTAACATAATAGAACCATATGCTTAGATTTAAAATGTAATTGTCTGTCCACAAAATTAACACATTTAAATATTAAAAAAAATCTTTCTCTGGAAGCAGCCCAAATTGCTGAGAAACTGCATAGCTCACAAAGACAGCAGACACTTCAAAATTAAAATAAAATATTGATATAAAATATTTTAAACTCTGTGGTAATGACAGTAGTTTATTTTTAAAAATTAGAAAGAAGCTCTTGGGAATGTGAATTTTCTTTGGTAGCAGCCCCTGGTGAGCAGGATTTTTTTAGTTAGAGGTTACCCCCATTTTTGGAGTTTATGATTTATTTTGGGATTTGACTGCGGCAGCATAAGCTTGGTGTACTTAATTTTTCCAGAATTTTAATAACTAGAGTGAGAAAATGAATAGATTCCTGAAAAAAGATGAATTAAAGATGAAACACCACAGGAAGAAAACTGAGTTCACAATTAAAATTTAAGAAATAGACTAAATTAATTACCAAATTAAAAATACAGGTAATCAAGACAAACTTTGTACTTAACTCAGATGAGGGTTGTATTATTTTGCTTTTAGATTTCAAATTCTTCTGCCTACATACCTGCCCAGAACTCTAGCCAATATATTGTATTTATATCCCAGAAGAAGGATGTTGGTATGTGTTGATTATACAAACTTTACAGGATATAAGAATAGGTACTGTGTCGCCATTGGACATGAAAATGAAGAGCTTGACTCTGTTAGAAGAAACATCAGAAGGCTTTATTTACAGTTTTGCCCTTTTATAACATAATAGTTAAACATAGTTATAACACAATAGTTAAATAATAGAAACAACACCTGTGAGAGGGTTGTATGAGAAAACTAGGGTGTTATGAAGAGATAAAGACTATTTACATTCACTGTTCTTGAGGGGAATGGATTCTCTCAAGGGAAAAGAAATCAGCTACTACAGGCTGAAAAACTCCATAGACTCAAAAAATCAGACCCACAGTACTGGTCTTAGGTATTTGTCAAGGAAATTTTTCTGGTTCTTTTCAAAGAGGCACAGATTTGAGGGTCTTAAATGATAATGCTTTAACACTTATGCCAGAAATTATATAGTACAGGACTTAATATGTAAGTCATGTCTTTTCAGACTGAGATGCACCTATAATTAATGCTTTATATGGGTTTTATGGAAATTTGGACTCCTTCAGATGACAATTTGCAGCTTCTAACACATTGAGCCTACTAATTAGAACTCAAAATCAATGTGATTAGCACAAAGCTTCTAAAAAGATATGCAGGGAATATTTCAACCCCTGAGCCTTCTAGTGTATGGGTACCTTAGTTCACATTCATGATAGAAAGTTTTGCTTCTCTGCATGTAGAAAATCAAAGTCTACTTGGCAGTGAAAGGAAAGGAAGGAGAGAGAAGTATCAGGGACACGTATCTAATGCTTGGGACTATCAGTGGTGTTGTCATCATGGTCTTCCTAACATTGTGCTACAAGAGGCATTGGATAAAGTATATAAACAATCCTGAAAGCAAAAAAAAAGAGGTTCATTTGCTTTTAAATGAGCACTCAAATCACCTGTGCTTCAAGATTTATGTTCCTTCTACCCAAAAACCAGCAAAAAAATCACCACTCTGACCCAAATAGAGGGTGCTCCACCCAGCAGAGTCTACTCCTAAAGCATTAAGATGAGAAGGAGAAAGTTCAAGAGGAGATGTGACTGAAATTCACTGTGAAGGAGAAATGAAGTACTGTGTGAGATACAAAGGAGACTGTGAAGTGAGAAGGTAAGCACTGTACTTGCAGGGCGGGCAGTTGCTTACTGGGTAAGTGGGTTTAGTGCACATTACATTCTTGTAATATTACTTTTATATTTCCTTTTCTCAGTACAGCTGAGTTACAATGAATGTAAGGAATAGTTATTTGTTTTGAAATTAAGTACCTGGAGACTGTGTATCCGACTTGAAAATAAGTAAATTCATAGATGAGATCTTTCAGTTCTTTGGAGAACCTAAGAGCCATGTCTGTAAAGTTGGGAAGTTCATCAAGAATATCCTGTGTCAGACATTTGGTCTGACTTTTAGAAATAGAGCTAATAAAGCTCAGCCCTGAACCCCTCACATGAAAATTATCCTCTGGTCCTTCTGTTAATTTTTTTTTTTTCTTTACAGCGTAGGAAATGAGTCCAGAAGGTATTTTGTAGCTGCTCTGTTTTGACAGAAGCAAGATGTGTATGTTCCAGTGAAAAGGTTATCACCAGGGTTTTTTAATGTGGTTTTGCAGGAACAGCTGTCACAATTCCCTAACTCCCAGCAAGTCTTTTGCTGTTTTCAAAGTTGTTGAACTTCAGAAAAGTAATTTTTTTAATCACTATATCTAAAATCATCTGCTTGTCATTCCTTCCAGGAAAACACTTTCTCTATTCATGTACCATTTTGTTTTCCTAATTGCACAAGGTTTTGAAAAATATTTACCTAGTAAGCAAATCATTAAACATGACTTTTCTTTTAAGACTGGATTTGATGGCAGCTAAAAATTGACCATTGGTGGACACTTAGATTCCTTTGGATGGGTCAGTTTGCCAGCTTAAATTCTGTTTGTATTTCATGTGTGCTCATGTAAATGAAATATTGCACTTTCTGCTTACATTAAAAATCTCAGAAGTTTCATAATTTCTTTCTCCTCCATTCTGGACTAGTGTAGTAATTTGATGAACTGCTAAAAGTCTGGTGTCACTTTGGAGTTCTGTCCTTGTTGGCTTAAGGATGCCACATCATACTTGTTAAAATTAACAAGGTTACCCATTTCCTTTTTACATCTAAACTCAGCTTTTACAAAGAAATCCCTCATTGCACATCTCAAAATATATTAAATTGGTTAAAAGATTGTCTCAAAAGCTTCCAAGTAACAACCCAAACAGATAAAGAAAGGCTGTCAAAGTGATGCAACATTAAGGGGTATTTTGTCCTTCAGAAATTAGTCAAAGGTAATTGCCAGTACAATGACTTGCAACACTTTTATGGGAGCTTTTTCATGATGCAGTAGGACAACATACACATGCAACTGCTTTCAGTATAGACACTGTAGGTCATACTTGCAGTAAAAAGGATGCTAAAAATAATAACAGAAAAGTAGAAAGATTACCTTTGGCAAACAAAAGTGAAACCCTGATGTGTATTAATTTATGACAGCAAAGTCTGGAGGTGAACAAACTCCCTGCTTTTCTAGTATCTCTATTTCACTTCTTGCCCCGCTCTTGCTCCTTGGTGGAAAAAAAAAATCTGCCTTCTGCTGTTAGACAAAAAAAGAGTACACTTTGTTTAAAAAAATGCTAGGCCATTGTGGATTTCTTTGTGTTTGAACACTTACTTGCCTTAGTGTGCAGTGGTGCAGCTGTCAGCTCTATTTCTGGTCTCCTGCTTTTGTTTGATGAAGAGGTTCACTCACTCTGTTCAAGAGCTAGCTGGCCTATAGAAAAAAGATCACAGAACTTTAATAACACACTGAATCACTTAAATGCTGAAAGCACACTGAGCTTCTAGGAGGAGAATATATTACCTTTCCAAAATAAGTCCAGCATCAAATCCAGTTTCCTCTGCAGGACTGAGGGCCATGCAGCAGAAACAGGGAACCACCTACTTTAAAATTTCTGCTTCAATTAGGAGATGCCCTCCAAGTTCCTGCAATCAGTATCTGTTTGCTGCCAGCCTCTCTGTGTGTCAGGTCTCATGGAGCTTGTGTGGGAGCAGACTGCAAGAGGCCTCCAGTGCTCCTGGAGGCACCACGGAGGCTCAAGCCTCCACCTTGGGTTTTTCTCACAGTGCTTGAGACTGAATTCCTGGCTGTACTTCCAGAATATTCTGGAAGTTCCTGTTACTTGAATGTGTCAATTGCACTAGAAATATCAACACATATGTTTTGAGTTCTTTAATGATTGCAGACATGTGAGTGACTGTGTGGTTCTGTGAGTCCATAGCCAAACTTGAGAGACTGAGAAACATGAATCAATGTAATTGCCATCTTAGTTAAGTTTTATTTAGTCTTTCTCCCCTAACACATGGTAAAAATTACTGGAAAGAAGATTTTGAAACCTGTTAGGAGAAATAATGAAAAGCATATTAGTGGAATGTAAGTGGCTTAAATCTAAAACAGGAGGTACTTAAAGAAAATATGCAAGTTAATGTTTCAGACTGTAGCATTTTTAGAGCCAGTGTGAATGTGTGTGGTCAAGAATTATTTATATCTTTTCCATAAAAATATGTTCTAAACTGTTTTTTTCTTCCTCAGTTGACTCATATACTTAGGATGACTCTCAATTCAGTTCATTGCAGTTCACCTTCAAATCCCAAAGCTGCATTGTTCAACCAGTATTCTCATAAAAGAGAGAGGAAATAAAAGAGGAGCACACTGTGATTTATCAGGGACATCAAAATATAGAACATTTTGTGGATATGATGTCAGACCAGACATTCTATCAAGCTGTCCACAATGCCTTTAGCATGATCTCTATGTTTCAAGAAGCCTGAAAGAAAAATTGACTCATTTCCCAGTACAAAGTTATCTTACATCCAAAGTGATGTTGTGCTGGAGGAATATGACATGCTCATAAAATAAGTGACAAGTAATAAAATTGTTTTCTGAAAGGTTCCTAAGTTTAAATGCAGAAGGGAAGGCCACCACACAGCTCACTACACCAATTGTTTCTTTACACATGACCCACAGCACTACATGCCTGCACCTTGTGTATAAATGCCCATCCAGGGAAATGTGAAGGTAAACCTTAATCTATGATTATAAAGTTTTAACAAACAAAATATGGTTATAAAGCACCCAGCAGTCAAGGAGATGTGAATCTCTCACGGCAGAGATAAGAGACAGGGGATGGCAAGAGAGAGAGAGAGGGAGGAGAAAAACTACAGCAATCACTGTAAAACAGTAACAGGTGCTTGTAGTCCTGAGGATCAACTAAGACCTCATTCCACTAATGCCAGAGGTATTGTGAAAGTGCTCTGGCTTTGGAAATTAAGGACAGAGATGTTAAAAATGCTAATAAATATTCTCCTTGTTTAAACCGAGCCATTGGAATTATGTTGTCAGAATTAAATAGCACATTATTAGAAATAGATTTACCTTTTAAATAGGCAAAAGCATTTTCATGCTGATTGTGTAAACTAGGTCAGCTTTCATTTAAATTCTGTATTGCTGAGAAAAGGACACCAAAGGGAATGAGATTTATCACTAGATCCATCTGGCAGATCATAGCAAAAAGCTAGTGTTTTAATTACCATTGCTTTTTCAAATCATAAAAATCACAGAAATGTGTAGTGAAAGGGGCCTAAAATAAATCTTTTATATGGTCCAGTAATCAAGTAAGATTACACTTCTTCTGAGAGATACTTGGCTGAAGCACAATCATCCAGGACTGGAAATTTTACTGTCTTTCTTAAAGCCTGTTAAAGCTTTTTAGCACTTTCTTCTATGTTAGCCTTAAAAAGGGAAGGTTTTCTCTCATATCTGCCTGATACCTCTATTTCTGAAAATTAAGCTAATTATTTTTTCTTCTAGCTTTAATAGACATGGAGAACAGCCAAAATACTCCTTTATTACTGCGACCTGTAAAAAAAAAAAAAAAAAAAATCCTTTACTCAATTATTTTCTGAGCTACCTGAACCCATTCATCTGTATTTTTTTATAGACCATAGTGCCAATAACCTCTCCAGCTGACTAACCTTCTGTGCCTGCCTGACACACATTTGATGGATTTCCCCACAGTTGATGAAGACCCCTTATAATAGCCAGGATGGTGTATTTGCAGAGCTGTTCTACCTTTGAATATTGGAGTGTTCCAGAGACAGGATCAGGGAGGCTGCAGGTGGACAGAGGCAGTGATGCTCCATTGCTGCCTTTCCTATCCTCAGTCTGCTCCTTTAAATCCAGCTCTGGGAGGTGATTTCAGCTGAGGGCCACATGAACGAAGAGTGAGGACTTCTCCCTTTCTTCTCTGTTGTGAAGCTACATGGATTCCTGAGGGAAGGGGACAGAAGAATTAGGGAAAATTAGGTGGCCTTGAGATTTTACAGTGGTCTCAAAGTCTGGCTGAATTGAACAGGGCAAGATTTGTGTATCAGAGCTCTTACAGTTTGGGTCAGGATGGAAATTTGTGTCACATATATCAGGGGTCAAATGATTGCCTTGGTGTCATTCAGAGGTAACAACTCAGAAGTTTAAGTTCTGTGTCCTAGGTTTATAAATTTTTATAAAGATTATTATAAAAAAAAAATATAAAGATTATTAGGAAATTGGTATTTAAGCCTTCTCAAACCTTTTCCTTCTGATGACATCCTACTAGGTGCCTTCAACTTTTGTGGTATTCATTGTTCAGGCTGAAATTTGCTATCTTTTATTTTAAAGCAGTGAAGGTGCTACTTTAACTGAGCCAAAATTATTCTGTTTCTAATGATAATACAATCTAGACAAAAAACCCCACCTCTCCCACCATGAAAATGTGTGATTTCCATTAAAGAACACTAACATTACTGGCTAAACAGAAGGAATGAGGCTCACCATACTTGTTATTTTGGGTTAATATTATTCCATTTAACAAAACTGTGAAGATTGAAAGACATTTTTTTCATGTGCACGCACTTCTTAAGAATTGATTCTCTTCCTGTTGTTACACCTTCTAATCCTTGGTCAGTGTTTTATCTTCTTAGGAAAAAATATTTGGATGGACAAGGATATTGAAGGAAAGAGGCTGAGTGACTGGATACCCACAAGCAGATCTCTTAAGGTTTTCCTAGAGGCTGGAGCATGGAGCTTCTTCACAACAACCCCTTTTCCTCTGCAGCTGGCAGAGAACACAATTAGGAGAATGGTAGCATGGCCAGAGCTATCTGAAGGCCTGTGTGGTACCTCCTGAGACAAACTGAGCTTTTCAGGCAAACAACTAGTCCAGTAGGGTGGAGGGATGCCTTCTAGGAAGGAGGGAGAAATTATAATTATTTTGAAAATTTATTTCTTGGGCATATGTGCTGCAGAATTTTTTAAAATACATTTTAATTCTGTGTGTGTTTGAACTGTTTGCACAATGAAATCAGATAGGGTCTTTTGATGTTGTTGTAACACACTTATCTTTCATTGTTGTAGCTTACTTTCAAACCTACCTTTCTTATATGACTCATTCATTTCAGTGTTTACTGCAGAAGGATATTTTTTAGTAAATGCAGCAAAAATAGATAATTTTTTGTATCACGGATTTAGACAGCTAGGAGAGGTAGTTATGGATGGGAATCTTGTACCTACTCAGGGGAATAATACAATATTCTGACCTATGACAGTATTTTACCTTATTATTTTGAAGAAATGTCTTTAGTGTGTTTTGTGAAATGCTTTGAGATCTCAGAGGGAAGTCTTACATAAGAACTCAGCCTCAAAAGATGCCGAAAATGCTCTGGCCAGTAAAGCACTTAAACAGGTATTTAACTCAAAGTGCACAGGAATGCCCTGGGGCATAAATATCTTAAAGCTAAATCCGTATTTCTGTGCTTTGTTGGATCAAAACCACAGCTCTCAAATTCTTGCAGGACTGAGCCCTTGTGCTTTTTGTTTTTATTTGTTTACTGAGTTTCATAAATCTAAGTATTTCACTCGGCTCAAATACAGTGCTAGAGAATGTTTCCAAGGCTGTACTCCCTGATCCTGCACCATTTGAGGCCAGTAAAAAGCCTTATTTTGGTAACAATAAGACCAAATCTTCATGTTTGATAGATTCCTGTGGAAATCCTGTTCATTTATCAGACAGATAAATGTACTGAAACTGAATAGTAAATGATCAGAGTCTGTGTCCTAAATTTATACGAAAAATAATTCTTGTTGTTTACAAAAAGCATCCAGAAAGGTCTAGATGCATTTCATAAAGCAAGACAGAGGGAAACACTTCCCTCAAGGCATTTCCCACCTGTCTGTATGGCAATGCACCATACACATCATGTGTAAGCAAGGCTGTGAGAAGAGAAGGGGAAGATGAGCTGGGAATATACCTACACCTTAGGGGCATGGCATGAGCCCTGCAGAAACAGAGCAAACAGCGTCTCTCACTGCAGAAAGAATGAGTTAACAGCCTGCCACTTTGGATAAAAAGTTTGCCTTCTTTCTCACTACTTCTCAAAGATGAGAAGGTAGACAGTATCATAAAAAGCAATAGCTACAAGAGGCAATTAAAAAGTAAAGTAGAAGGCAAACTTAAGAGACACAACAGAATCAAGGTACAGATTTCTTGTTCATCTTAGAAAAGCAGAAATAAGAAAACCAAAAAAGTAATCTCTGGTAGGCTTTCTTACTAGGCTGCGACTGGAGTTCAAGAATATGCCTGCCCTTACCCCATACAGAATGCCAGAACTGTCCTGATAAATCATATCAGCCTGTTATAGCAAAGTCTGAGGGTTTATTTTTAGCACAATGTTAACTACTACAACTACCTGGATGTATTGTGAGAACCTGTCAATGAACTTCTCAGTCATATCATCAGTACTTAGCCAACAGTTCTATTGGATAGTGGTCATGAACACCTAATCCACCTTTTACAAGCATTCAGGGTTTTTTTTTGGTTGAGGGTTGTTTGGTTGTTTTTTGAGGTTTCTAAAATGCTTTTCCTTTGTAAGTTCAATGTGTGGAAAACTACTGGTCTTCTCTTCTAGTAATGGTTGTTTCTGCCCTAGAAAATAAAAGCTGCAGAACCACAGGCAAGATCAGAATCACAAAACACAAATAACTGAGAAGCTGAATCAAAAGAGCAGAAAATGTACAGTGCATAAGACATAATCTTACATAAAGAAAAAAGTAGCAAGAAACTATATGTACATTAAATATTAAGAAAACCTGTTTTTATCAAAGTCTAGAAGTAACAGATTAAGTTGCTCCTAAGCCCTACTATTCTCAACATAGTGCATTACTCAAAGGAAATGGAGGTAAACCATGACAAGATTTTGTTTTCCTAAAGTGCATAGGTCTAGAACAAGGTTATGGCTACAAATAGTCTAGGTAGTACTTATTTCCAGCATTCAATATTATAACAATTTACCATTCTACTGAAAAATTAATAGGAACATACTTCTTGAATAGACACACCTGTCAAAGATCATTTTTTATGCCACAGAGACAATGACACAGTGACTGCTGCAGCCACTGCATTCTCTGTTGACAACCCCATATTTCAATTGTATTAGGTCCTAAAATTCTGGAAGATGAATTGTTTTATTATAAAATACACAAAGCAATGATATAATTTCTTGAATTTTTTCAGCTACTAACTTCTTTAAAACCTAGTCCATGGTTTGCTGGTTTATGTTTTTGATATATTTTAGGTCTTGATTTACTCTTCTTTATAAATTGATACAGTACCCCCCTGTACACATATCCCCTTTGAAGTTCAAAGAAAATTATTAGCACTTTAAAGAGTTTTGGAGCTATCAAACCTGAAATTTGAGTCCATGTGAAAAGTTGTTATGAAGGTAACTCTGTCAGGAGACAGAAAAGAGAAGAAACACGGACATTTTAAAATCAATTCACAGTAAGTGAATGATTAACTGTACCTTTATTATAAAAGGAGCTGCATTTTCTCTCTCTTCTTAGTTATTTTGCAGTTTGTTACTATCATTAGTAATTTATGTTTTTTAAATTACTATGAGTAAACTGCAGGGATACTTCCTCTTTTGGATATCCATGAAAAAAATTACTTTATTCTATTTGTGGTCTTTCTGTTTTGCATGGCTTGGAACAAAAGAATGTGCTGTGTTTTACACCAACTAAATTTTCTGCAAATTTCCATGACAGCAAGTAATCAGTATTTTGTTTTTACCAACAGAATCCTTCAATGAGCAAATGCCAGAAGCAAGGCAAGTATGATAAATTACTGCAGTGATCAATACTGTTGTGATTCATTGCACAAAAGGTCCCATATTGCCCCTGTTGTTTCATTATTTCGTGAAGCATTTGCTGTGCACTATGGACCAGATCCTGATGATAATTACATCATTAACAAATCTTTTGCTAGTTTAGGGGATTTTATACCCTCTCTTTAATGAGACAAATATGAATGACTGCAATTAATTTAACAAGCAACACCAGATCTTCTTCCAAACTCCCACTGGTTTTCTCTTGTCTGGGAGCACAGGCTGCAGAAAGGCTGGGGGATCCGAGCCACCCAGAGGGAGCTGCTGAAGGGGAGTCTGCCCTGCATACCTCAGGCTGCAGAGGTGCCAAAACCTTTCTCCTGGGGCAGGGGCAGTCAGAAAACCTGCCTGCCAAAGGTGACCCCGGTGGAGGATCTCCTGCTGCAGGTGGCTGAGCTGCATGGTGAGAGGGCTGCATAATGCCAGGAAGGCTGAGAAGGAGTTGGAAAGCTGGGCCCAAGCACAGCCTTGGTCAAACAGCCTAAAACTCCCCCATCAAGAAGGGAGGGAGGGGGTCAGTAACACAGGGGATTGGAAGATTGCAGCAGCAAGAACTTGTGAGAGGAAGAGGGTTCCCCAAAAGCCTGACATGCCCTTTCACAACCACCTCACTGCCTTGCAGGCTGAAAAGGAAAGATTTATCACATCAGGAGAGGGGGGACCTACAAGAGAGCTGGAGAGGACTTTCTTCAAGGGCGAGTTGTGATAGGACAAAGAGGAATGGTTTTAAACTGAAAGAGGGCAGGTTTAGGTTAGATATTAGGAAGAAATACTTTATTGTCAGGGTGGTGAGGCACTGGAACAGGTTGCCCAGAGAAGTTGTGGATGCCCTGTCCATAGAAGGGTTCAAAGCCAGATTGGATTGGGCTTTGAGCAACCAGGTCTAGATGTTGCTGCCCTTTGGAGGGGTGTTGGAACTAGATAATCTTTAAGGTTCTTTCCAGCCTGAGTTTTTCTATAATCCTATGTAATATTTTACTCTTCAGAAAAAAAATGTGTCTTTATTCCTAGCGATCCTCCTTGTAAAGATGTATGCCTGTCATGGTGCCTTGCAGTGAAGAGGATGAAGTGGTGGCAAATAACAATTCTACACCCAGACTTGTGGGGATTGCAGAATTTCTGTGGTCTTATTAGACAGTGTGACTACAAAGTGCAAGTGAGACTACAAAGTGAAAAAAAACAAGGCATAATAAAGTGAGATTCTCTATGTGTAGGTAATAAAGCCCAAAGGAAGATGGCTGTTACTTGTCTAGCAAAGGGAGCTGGACTTTTCAGTTCTACTTCTTCTGGAAGTAAATCTTGCCTATTTACAATCAGCCTCAGGTAATTGTGGAAGTAAAATCATGAATGTGTTAAAAGGTAATACAGATTTATAACAGTATAATAATTTTTTGTTTAAAAGAGACTCATTCTCTCTTTTGTGTATCAGAAATACAATATAACTTCTCCTTACAATATCAATACTCTTTTGAGAGGCAAATGAATTTCTGAGAATTTACAATTCAATCTGCTAGATAGTTTAGGAATTAAAATTAATGGAAACTGAACACTCTAAGAAATTTAACATCTGTGTCAGACTCTATTCCTACCCCAAATGAGCTAAGTAATGGAATAGCACAGATGAATAGCTTTCCTATATGGTTAAGCTTATTGAGAAACGGTGCATATGCCAAGTAGGATGAAATTTTATAATTAATTATTTATAGAATTAATATATATTTATGCATTTATTATAATTATTTCATGGGCACTTGAAAGCTGAATCAATGCAGAAATGGAATTACGAGCACAGAGTTTTGAAATACCTGAGGCAGGCATGAAAATTTACACATGCAGTAGGTCACGTGGATTTTCCTGACAGAAATATCTACAAAAAGACTATTCTTTCTCATGGAAAATTTCAATGAGCTCTCACTTTCTTATAGAAAAGTCTCTTATGTAAAACTTTTACTAACTCCTTGATGTTATTTCATGTTACAGCATGACATGGTGTTACGGCAATTTTTGCACTCAAGTCGCATACCCAAAATACAGACAGACACAACTGATACCTCCTTAGCAGTACTTAATTATACTTTAAAACAATATTATTTTAATAATCTTTAGATTTATTAAAAAGAAATACCTCACTGCAATTTAGCCAAAGCAACTTTTTTGAGGACAGGCTTGTAAACGATACAGTCAGAAGACCACTGAAATCCAAATAAAAAGGGATTAAGTTTAAAGATATGCACAATTTGGTTTTGAGGTTTTGGTTCAAGCCCACATCTAAGTTAAATGAAAATTCTTATGGTTAAACATCAATTTATAAGCCTTTTAAGTGTTTCTTTTAAGGCTGTTTAACATACACTGTGACTCAAAAGCACTTCAGTCTCAAAAGCATCTAATTTAAAATACAGTTTTAAGAACTATTGATATCAAATTGATACATTTTGCAACTAGTCAGGTACTTTTCCAGCCATTAAATCATTTTAGTGTCCCTGTCACTTTAGTAATGTGAATCCATTGCACCAGGTCTTGGTCACTGTCACTTAGGAACAGAGAAAATGGATTTTCTGAAGTTGTCTAGAGCCCCATCATTGTGGGATGCTGGTAGCAAGTGTTGTTGAGTAATCTTATGTAGATTGGGCCATTCCTGAGTGGAGAAGTAGTAATAGAGGGGCAGTAGTCGAGAACAGGTACCACTAGCTGAGAAGGGAGGTAACTGTTTCATTAGCCAGAAAGGTCTCTCAGCAGCCCTGCTGGTCACACATGCCTGCCCCGCTTAGCGCCCTGCACGTTTAGAATCTGCGGCATGTCTTGTGTGTTTCATCCTCATTGCTGCTCCTTGCTCTTCTATTTTACATAGTGTCTACTGTCTTTATTGCCTGTTGTTCTACAAAGGGTATTCTATCTCTCTGTGGTGACTAAGATGAGAAAGTAGCAAGATGCTGGGGAGATCTTTTTCTGGATATTCTCCAAAATAGCTTAGCATTATTCCCCAAATAAACAGACTGTGGCAGACTTAGATGCCATTTCTTATCTCTTTCATATAGTAGTTGATATCCTAACAGCAGGGGATTTTGCCATTTTTAACAAGTTTGTGATTTCACAAATGTTAAAGCAAGACAAAACAGTGAGTTCTGTCTGCTGCCAGAAACCTAGAATACACTAAGTCTCAAAAATATTAATAATATTCACACACACACACACACAAATTGGAGCAATCATATTCTTGAGTGATAAGGTAATTACAAGACAGGGTTACGCAGAGAATAGCTGCTCCCCTCATGTAAGTGAAAATTTCAGACGATACAGTCTAAAAGTGTTGAAAAGCTGTTGAAAACCTTAGAAATTAAGATAGTAAAATGGAGGTATTTATGCCTGTCAGAAAACTGAAAGCAAGATTTATCTTAAAATGGCAAAAATATTCTGGCAAGTAGAGATAATAACAGTAAATTATCAGGAGGACAAACAGCAACTATTTCATAAACTCAGTGCCCTGGTTTAGTGTGCAGTGTATGTCTGCTGCCTCTGTGAATTCTTGCAGTTTATTTCAAAAAAATCAAGAACAAAAGATTAATTCTTGTCTCTATCTGGCACATCAGGCAGCTGAATATGCTTCAGATTTAGAAAGCCTTTTTGCATTAAAGTGACTTTAAAATTACAGGAAAATGTTTTTTGTGTTCCTGGGGACTGTAAAGTGCTCAATTCTGAAAGTGAGATACTAACAGAATACATAATTATATATACGTATGTATAGCCACTTAGTCGACTTCCAACTTTCCTGTTGAAATCTGAATGAAACTATAATGAAAAATTAATTTTACTTCTTTTGCAGACTCCAAAATTAAATTATAAATAGATAGACATCAAGGTGTTGTGTTCAAAAGAGCAACTAAATTACTATTTCAAAACCAATCTCAGTGTGATATACTTAAATATATTTTTAGCATAGGAACTGCTGTAGAGTGACATAGCATAGGTTCAAATGAAATAAGTTGTGCTCTGACACTGCCTTTGATTGCATGGGCTTTTTGAATTTATGTTTGTTTCTTTAATGTCAAATCGAAGAAAAATTGTAATGCATACTAAACATTCATAAATAAACATGGATTCTGGCTTTTCAGTTTTTTTAGAGGCTGCAGGATCCTGTGAACCTGAGGATCCAGGGGCCTTCTGTCGCTGCCAGCTGACTCTGGGCATTCCTGCAGCTCTGTCTCCCCAGCTATGGCCAATAGTGACCTGAGCAGGTTGTGGGAGTTTCCACTTGTCAGTCATCCTCTCATTCTCACTGGGCCTTTGGGATTATAGCATTTAGCCTCCAATCAGGTGACACATTAAAATAAGAATTAATTCTGACTCCTTCTAAGTCTGTTTCGACAAACTTAAGGCTCTAGAACAAAAAATGTAGCTCTGTATGTAATGGACCCTGAACATGCTGGGGAGATCAATCTCCAGAAAATGTCCTAGGAAAGCTGAACTCCTTGGTTGCAATGTCTCTCTTAGGTGTGAATCCCCTGTGGACTCCAGTCAGTGGAGTAGGTCTTAGGGTGTAAAGGAAGGCCCAGGTTTCAGCTCTACCTGCCATCCAGACATGTGGGGTCAGGGAGGTGAAACCTGCAAAGCTACACTTCTGATTATGAAATGCTTCTTTCTGAAAAAGACAACAGTTGCTCCTATTTTTCCAGTTACTGCTTCCAGCCCACTTCTATTATCTTATTTATTATACTTATTATATTGCAATGAAGGCAAAATTCCAAATAATTTTTCATTACATTACTTTTCCACTTCTTGCTTTTCAATCCACCTTGCAAATGAATCATATAGAACACAAGAAACAGAAAATCTTCTCCTTTTCTTTGCCTCCCAAGGCACACAATTTTCAGAGCTGCTATAATCTGATAGCATTATAATATATGATGGGGTTTTTTTGAAAGGGAGAAGGAAAGGAAAACAGCTGTGGAAACATCAATTTGTATTAAGGAAGCCTCATTATTTGTTGTTCCTAGCTGATCCTACTACTCCTGGTCACAATGCTCCTTAGGGCAGTTTGAATCTTCCACAGATCTTCTCTTGGCAACACTCAGCCACATCAGCCTCTTACCGGCAATAAAAGTGAGCAGTGAAAGCTCTAAAAATAATTGCAGTAAGTTGGAAAGTACAGGTAAATGGAGGGATAAAAATCAGATAATGGAAATGAAAGAAAAGTTTAATTGTTATCACACACACACTTACTTTACTGCTACGAACACCGTTTTCCTGATTGCAGACATCCATATTCATCAAACAGTGGGCCTAGCAAGCAGTAACCAAACAGGATAAAAATTGTTATCGATCAGATCCTCAGCCTCATCACATCATGACGTGATATAATAGTCTTTCAGAAAAGGAATAAAATATGAATAGCCTTTTTTTTCCCAAGCAAATAATTTGAGAAATATCAATTACATTTTCCAACCTCTCTTTATGGGGACTCTTACTATCTTTGATGTTAGTCTTTTCATTACATCTCCTTTCAAGCTTCAGAAATATTTAATGCTTGAATACCACAGAATCTGTTCAGGAAATGGTTTTATTAAATAAATGTGGTTTTACTAAGTTCACAGTCATTTTATGTTCACTTTCTGTAGGTATACTTATACTAAAATTTAACGGTGAAACCTTTTGAGTCACTTGAACATCAGATCAAGCTGTCCACAGAAAGGACTTGAAATGAAAAGGCAGACTGAGCAAGAAAACTCAGTAAGGATTAGGTTGGTGACACCAAGAAGTTTGGTCCACCAGCAGGACTTGCAACGTGTGGCTCTGGCTCTTGTTGCTGTCAAGACTCAGCCACCACCGGGTATTCATTCTTCACAAAGACCTTGAAAACCTAAATCTTGCTGGGGAAAGGGAAGATAAATTGCCCACTTCAAATACAAGTCGTAGCAAATTGCCCATTAAATACAAGTGCACATAGACAGACACCCAAAGGCATATTGTGAATCAGGGAAAGTGGCTCTAAACTGTAAAAATCCACAATAAAGGTGAAAATATCAATTGAGAGACATTACTGTAAAAATGGTGGTCAAGCTGAGCAGGATCAAGACTAATGACAGTGGGAAAACATACTGTAGATCTACAGGTTTGAAAAAATACCCATTCCCAATTGTTTCCACCTAAGCTAAAGCTGAGCTGGATCCCCCTGCAGCAGCCAGTCCATGCATGGGTGACTCTAGCACAGACTGACCCAGATGTGCTCCTCACTTTTTCTCCAGCCAAACCAGCGGTTCAGTTACCTTCCAGTCTGCTCCTATAATTTGAAACCAATTTGTAGCCATTCCAAACTATTATAGCAAATTTTTTCAGCTGGAAACTTTAATAATAAACAGAGTACGCTATTTTGTTTACTGCACTCAGCTTTATATTTGCCATAGGTACTTAAATCTCAGTTGGACAGCTGTTTCTACACATGCCCAGTTTGAAGGAATGGAAGTGACAGGTGGCAGTAGCAGTAATTCCTGCTTCCATCAGGCTTCCTGCAACTCTAAGTGGTTTTGATTAATGCCTGTGCTTATCGCTTTCTATCCAAGATCACTCATATATCAGAGCAATCTGATTGTGAGAATGAGTAAATAACCATTCCCTTCACCATATAGATCACTTCTCGACACCTCTAAATTCAGGAACAGGTAAAATGAGTCATTTTAAGGACAAGAACATTGGGTTCTTCGTGAGTTTTATGTATACTGCTTGTCCCACATGTGGTGTTTAGTCTTCCTCAGGGGAAATTCCCAGAAGTAGGCTCTTCAAAGGAGATTTTCTTATTTGATAATAAAAATTCTGAGAAGACACACATTTCCCCCCCACCTCCAGATCTCATATCCTCATTACAGAGTGTACCACTGGCAAAATTATTCTTCCATCTGCAATAGATGCTGTAATTGGAAGCAGGGTGTATGGACCTTAAATAATGTGCTGCAATAATTCAGTCCAATATTAAAAAGTGTGTTATATGACATTCTCAGGAAGAGACAGGAAAACCTTCCAAGAATCAATAGATCATTTAGATCTATTAATTTTAACCCGGTACTTTTAAAAAAAGAATGCTGTTTTCCTCAACTCTTTACTTCATATCCTCTGTTTCTCAGATGTATTTATCACAAGATTTTGACAGAATGCTTGGAGAATCTAATCTAAAATTCTTCAGTGGAAGAATCTCATAGCTTGGAGACTTTCTGCCAGTGAGTAATCTCTATTATGTTCTGAAGAGTCCCATGGCTTCCTCCGACATCTGCCTCCAGAAATAACCATCCCTTTAGCTAAAGAATCTTGAAAAGCAGTAAGTTGAACAGTGGATACAGCCAACTATTTTCATTTTAACATAATTTCTTGCTTTGCAAGAAATATTCCAAATTACTACATTATGGAAAAAAATAGGATCCACTGTCATACACTAACACTACAAGCTCACTATGATTTTCCTGGTTTGAATCTGGGATCAAAGTTTTATATTATTCATCTTGGTTGACACCAATTCCTTTTTCTAGTATAGAGTGAGACTTTCTAGCTCAAAGGAAATGCATCAGAAAAGGTAGCTATCTTTAGCAAATTCTACCCATAGTCCCCTAAGAAGAGCTTCTTTGTGAAAACAGTTTCATGACCTGCTCATGAAATTTTCTCCTCTTCAGAAATGTGTGTAGTTAGGCAGCAAGATATGCCTACTGTGTCTTGAGCTCTTATGTTCAGATTTTTCAATATTTTGGTCCTAAAGGCTTTGTGCATGAATGAATGTTTGAGGTTGATGCTTAATCCACTGGCTGAATTGCTTAAATTTCTGATGCAAAAATGTCTTGCACAAACTTTGTGATAAATAACAAAATAAAATCAATTGGATTATAGCTGCTCATCAGCTGTACTTCGTACAATGTTCATTTGTGTTGAGTTTATACTACTTGAAACTACTGTCACCAAGGGCAAGGGTGGGAGAAGAGGGTCCTCAAAGGGTGGCATCAAGTGGCAGCTGAAATGGAAAGATCAGGGCACTTAGTGCTGCTCAAACTACCTACACAGCCACTCTGCTGTGGCACAGCCAATGAAGACAGACTTTTTCAGATCCCATCATCTTGCAGAAGCTTACTAGAGCTAACAAAAAATCAGGTATGCACTTGTACATAAAAATCAAGTTTTCTTCTTGGTTGCTTTAACAGATTTTCTTCCATCTCTGGATGCCAAGATGAAATTTCTACACTTCCATGGAGATAATTAAAATATATTTTTATTTGGGCTTAACACTTGTTTCAACAAGAAACCTTCCATCTTCAGAAAGTTGGAACAAAATAATGTACTTATAGTACATTAATCACAATGTACTTAAAATAAGATATAAAGACATTACATATTATTTACAGATAAATTAACACTAATGGCACACAAAAAGTTCTCACTGTATTTTGAAAGAAAAGACGGCATTCAAAATATTATGTTCCAACTATTTCTTCTGTTTACTTTATGTTGCTTCAGCAGAAATGCTTTCACATGGTGCCAGGGGAAGTTTATACTGGATATTAGGAAAGGTTTCTTCACTGAAAGGATGGGCAGGCACTGGAACAGGCTGCCCAGGGAAGTGGTGGAGTCACCATCTCTGGAGGTATTTAAAAGCTGTGTAGATATGGCATTAAGGACATGGTTTGGTGGTGGATTTGACAGTGCTGGGTTAATGGTTGGACTCAATTATCTTAGAGGTCTTTTCCAGCCTAAACTGTTCTATGATTCAATGTTTCCTGATTATTTTCTTAATTTTGGTCATGTGGATTATTCTGTAAGAATTAGGTTTGCATTAAAAAGTTATAAACAGTGTGGAAAAAAGTATTTTGAAATTTATATTTGAATGTAACTTATCTAAATCAAGAATAAGGTCAAAAATTTATATTTTGTCATTAAAAAGATTTTAAATAGTACATTCTAACTTTTAGAATGTCGTTGAAATTCGTATTGAAAAAGAGTAAAAACAATTCATGTAAAACAGAAGTTTTGAAGGAAAACTGCTCTAGGAATTTCTTCAATCTCTTGTTCCAACTACAAAGCACATTTTTAAATTGCTTTGAGTTAATGGAAAAAGCACTACATGTGTACATAAATATAAATGTATACATACATATAGTGTGTGTATATATATATATATATATATACACACACATGTATATCAGCCAGCATAAGACACTAAGCACAACTCTCCTCTGGGAGTGGGATAAACGAAAAAAAATTTGTGAAAGATACAGGTGATTACCTGAAAAATAGAAACAAAAATGTTGCTTTTCACTAATAACTAAAGGATCCCATCACAGGTTCTCTGGAACATCCCTAAATTAGATTTTGGTGCCTCAGTCCCACACACAGCCTCAGCAGTGATCAATCTTCTACGATCCTAAAATCAATAGTTACTCCTACAAATAGCACAAAAGGTCCCATGACAGCTGAGGCTGGGCTGCAGGCATGCTCAGTGTGCATGGAAAAATTGAGTAGAACAAAGAAAGGAGATCAAGAGTGGTTTCTCTGCTCTGCATCTTGCTCTAGTAACTTATACCTTACAGTCAAATACTGTTATTCTTATTTTCCAACACGTCATAATATTGTCAGTTAAACAAAGCATTGCTAGGGTAATGTTAGTCACTCTGGTTAATGATATATGGTCATAAATTGAAAACAATATTGGTCCATGACAGCCCCAAGAGGTCATGCTGCAGGCTGCAGCATGGTGAACTTCAGCTTCTCAGGAAATATATGGTATACCTCGGTGAGTGCATTATAGAAATGAATTGACATCTGATGTTTTGCAATGGAATTGTAAAAGCTTATCAAGTGGGACATTTGTTGGGGTGTTTTCCTGTGCTCAGTCTAGTCAGTAGGTTTGGCAGCTACCCTCATTTCCTCCTCATTGCATTTCTTTTTCTAGCAGTGAATTCAATCTGCTCTGTGCCACCACAGTTGCCATATGCTCCCGGCCTCTCATTTCACACCAGTGCATCCTTTGAGAAAGCAGGAGGACACCGACAAGGAGCACGTGGACTCAGGACACCCCGTGGCCCCAGCAGGATTTGTTGAGGCTGTGCAAAGGCAGGGACACAGCTGGGTGACCTTTAGTGCAGCAGAGCGATGCAGACTGGCTCTGTGCTAATAAATAATGTCCACAGCCACATTAACACGAATATTAAGCTGCACTTTCAATTGCCTGGCTCACTTTCCCAATCACCTCTCCCAGCTCAAGAGATTTACTTGAGATTCTTGCTACCACATCCACCATTTCTGAAGCCAGTTTTTGCACAAACTGGATTTATGCTCTTCCTCATGAAGCTTATTTTTAGTCTTTCCTCAGATTTCTCTTTCCATAGCCTGCTTCTGACTATTCACCCTACCTTCATCATCATATTCCAGAAGTATTCCACTAAAAAAAAGAAATTTAAAACATTTAGGTGGGGACCGTGCTTATAATGTTTTCAAACTGCCCCTCTCTCCCCCTATACTGGCGACCCTATAGCTTTTGTTTTCCTCTTTTAATTGCTAGGACTCAAAAAGCACTTGCTATTCAATGTAAATTAAAAGAAATGTAAGGTAATTGCAGGCTATAATTTAGCTTACCTTTTGGCAGTTCTTACCCTATGCCAATGCTCCCTTGACCTCTTACACTGAAGGTAATTTAAGTTAATTTATGGTTACTTTGCTGTGAAACAGCCTGGTGTGCTCACACAAATTTAATGTTTTCAGCTCTGGAGGAAATGGCTTCCAGGTGACAACAGCCATTTGCACCACTTTTGGTAGAGCTGTGTGAACAAGATTAACACCAGCTGGTGTTCAACAACTTGGTAAATCAGAGGGGTAACTTTTGGTGGCACCCTACAAAAAAAAGATGGGAAACAGTATTTTCTCTAAATATAGTGCCTACTCTCTAAGAGGCTAAAAATTTAAGTGAAGAAAATTGGAACTCAAACTACCTGGTGACATTGGTAAATACATATCATCTGCCTTTCTGACACAGAATTCTTTTTCTTCCTCTATTAACATACATTGAATGCTGGAAGAAGCTGCAGCAACAAAGAAGACAGAAGGACATATTCTGCTCATTTAATTAAAAATTAACAAAAGATATTGGTTTTATCATTGTCAAAACAAATACACTAACTCCTGAAGGAAAAATCCTACATTTATCATCGATGAAAAAAGAGAGAGACACAAGGAAAAAAATAGGTATTAAATTAGATCCAAGGACTTTAAGAGTAGCTAATTACAATTTAAAAAGCGGTGTTAAATAATTCCTATTTTTATTTATAAAACTCTCTGAGCAGCTGAATTATTTATATGCTGTACTACTGCAGAATGTTATCCAGCCATTTTGCTCAGATGAAAATAAAACGCATGCTACACTCTCACATCCCAAATCTCAACACTGTGACAGCTGTCTAACATTCCTAGCAGATTTTTAGGCATGTTCATGTAATAAAGAGTATCTCTAGCAACTACAGCTAGAAAAATATCTGCCTCTCTAAGAAAATACTAACCCAAACAAAAGACCTCATATCTGTGTTTCTTTCTAGTGTTTCTTCTGCCAACAAGTCTTCTGTGTGTGTGGTGTTCCAGTTGCACTGTTCCTCCCCAGCTTGTGAATTACCATAAACAGCTGATTTTCAAGACTTAATAGGCATCAGGAAGGACATAACAAAAATTAAAGCTTTCATTTGTGCAGTTGTAGCAGGGGGCTTCCCATGTTTTTCTGATCAATACAGGGTACCTTGGCATTGTGATGCCTTCACTTACCAATTTTTACAGCATCATTTTGTATATTTAGGTACCTTTATACATGCAAAAAAAAATATTTTTTTTCTTTTTGCCCAGGATGGTTTGGGATAATTTTCTCAATTCAACAGTTAAGCAACTGCTTCATCCATCTCCAGCAAGAAGTCCCCCAGCACAGTCTTTCCTCTCCCCTCCAGGAGTAGGCAGTTCCCAGCTCAGGAGGAAGATGGATATCGCATGTGTTATTTTAGGGGCATTTGATATCACATCCTGACATGGCCTTCTGCAAAGAAAATTGTTCTGCATAGCTTATTTTATTACTTTCTGGGATTACTAGTGTGTTCTGCACTAGAAAGCTCAGTCTGTAGTTCAGAAAATGTTAAAATCAGCAAGGTTTTGGAAGGTATTTATCCACATTTTCAACAGGTCTGAGTTATTTCAATTTGATATTTTCTCCTTTTGTGCACATATGAGTAGAGCTTGAGCTCTGTCACTGAGTGTTTACTTTCACAGTGCTACTGTGTCTGTAAAGGTAAATCTTAAAGAGGTTTGAAGACAGTGGATGCAATACCCAAAAAATGACCTAGTAGGCAGATGTGCAGAAAGACTTGGCATGGTTGAAATGGTGTTCTTAGAAATGATTTTTAGCATCAACATTCTTTTTGGCTATGAAAATGGCAAAACAAATTTGTCAAGGTCTGAGCCAGAGCACTGCAGGACAGCACCATGGGTGCACACCCAGTTTCAACCTGAGCAAAAACAAGACCAGGCTATATCTGAACCAGCTGAGAGAGGGCAGAGAAGAGGCTCAGCTGAGCAGTAAAATGCTGAGACTGGTGCCTGAAAGGAGAACCAGAGCCTTATTTTCAGCAAGCATCTGGAAAATGCATTTTCCTATGGTGGAAAGTAATGACAGACATGGTCATGGAAGCTGTGTTCCTAATTAGCTTCCTTGGAAGAGCTGTGCCAACAGAAGCAGCTGCCAGCCTTCAAAGAGGGTTGAATCTCCAAAGGACACTGAGGGAGGAAACCAGCAGACCAAGAGGATGACAGGAGAGTAACAGCACCAAAGGCAGTGGGAAAACCATACTTTCAAAGACGAGCAGTGCCCCTCATCGTGCCTTTCTGTGGATGGGGACAACTTCCCCTATAGCAGCCTCAACTATAGATATTCTGAGTCACTGAGTTTCCAGCTATCCTGGGAGCCTTTGTCAATAGTGTCTACTCTGTTACCCAGGGAGACTATTGTGTTAAGAAGCTTTGATGATCTACTTGATCAACATAGATGTACTCCTGACATTCCCTCATTCCCCTCTATTGTTAAATTCTGCTCCAGGTAAAATAACCAAATAAATGGAAATCAAGCAGAAGAGACAAATAATGACTCCTGCAACCCCTGTTCTTTCCTACCTTCCTCCTTTGCTACTCACTTATTCAGAGGCAGACTGAATACTGAGCTTTTTCATGTCCATAATTTAGTAACCCGACATTTTAAATGCCTCTCATTCTTCAAGACTCAACCAGCAGACAATGTACTGAGAAATGAAAGGACCTCCCTAGTTCAGCCATGCATGCAGAGAACTCAAGCTCTTGAATGTGGACAGAACTTGACATTTGGTCAGGTCAAAATTACAAATAACATTTCGAACCTGCATCTCAAGGAGGTGATAAATGCTTGTAAGATCAGAGCTGCAGCTGTTGACTGTAGGTGAATACTACACAGTGAGGTGAATACTCACCTCAAAGAGAATAGAATATGAAGTGAGACTGCAAAAATAAGGAGTGCTCTTTGGAATTCAGGAAGTATGAGCATAAAGTAAAAAACATTAAAAACTGAGTTAAATCAGGTCTTTCAGTGGAGATTTTTAAAAAATGTGAACACCTTGATCATGCAAAAGAAAGAAGAAATTTATGGGCTGCTCTGTAGTGAGGCAAGGTTTATGGGAAATCCTGGACTGTCACAAAGTGAAAGGGGTGCCCCATCCCACCTGGGCACTCAGGAACCAAAGTAGCCACTCTGTGGAGCAGACTTCAGCTCCACAGGTGTTACTGATAGAATCTTAGAAAGCTTTAGGTTGCAAAGAACCTTACACACCATCTGCTTTCAATGCCTCTGCCACGGACAGGGACACCTTCCATTGGACCAGGCTGCTCAAAACCACACCCAAATTGGCCTTGAACACTTACAGGGATGGGGCAACCTGAACCAAGACTTCACCACACTCACAGTAAAGAATTTGTTTCCAACATCTAATTTAAATCTACTCTCAGTTTAAAACCACCCCTGCTTCCTATCACTTTATACCCTTGGTAAAAATGTCTAGATGTGTGGTTCACAACTGCAGTAAAAAGTGTATTTAATTTCAGAAACTGGTCTGTGTTTGAGAAAATAAATGAATGTCAGTGGTTTTCATTTCAACCTTATTTGGATCCATAACCCTTCAATGCTGCCATGAAGCAGGTTTAAGGGACAACTCACTGACCTACATTTCTAAGGAGGAATCTGCTCCAGGTCGGGGAAGATGGAAGTCTGTCCTGGAGCAGGATGGTAGAGTGGTAGGGTAGTAGGATGAGGCATAAATGAATTGGCAATACACAGTACTGCTGTAGACCTCACCAGGAGCATAAGAGAACCATTGTTGTAGGTAAAGATAACTGTCTTTCAGGAGACTATCCAATGGAATTGGAAGACTGAAAAGATTTTAAGCACAAAACCCTGTTTCGGGTTCTGAAGTAGCCCTTCCTGTCCCTTCACAGTTTTGAGAATTAGTGTACCTGAAAACTAGTTTGATTTTTGCAGTTTTCCCTGCTGAGCTAATATAGATGTAGTATTAGCTTTACCTTGCTCATATAAGCTGGGATTTGACCCAGAACTCAGAATNGAATTAAATGCAAACAGGACCTTGCACTTGAATTAGTCACATGGCTTTTTAACACAATAGCCACTCTAGTACAAGCAGGATGTTGTTGTTTGGATTAATCCTGTCTTAACACAGTGATGTGACACATATCATGTGGGAGAGCTGTCCTGGCCAGCAGCCACACTAATCTCTTTTTCCAGCTCAAGTTTTCACCAGCTCACTGAGTCCACAAAGCAGTTGAAAGACCCTGCTGAAATGAGAG
>WEIU01005606.1:45943-66144 GCA_013389925.1 Aegithalos caudatus | reverse complement strand
GGAAGGAAGGAAGGAAGGAAGGAAGGAAGGAAGGAAGGAAGGAAGGAAGGAAGGAAGGAAGGATGTCCTGAGCCTGATTGTGTCTGGCAAACCCAGCCAGGAGCAGCAAAGCATGAGAGGCAAAGATTAAATTGGAAGTACAGACGCTGAGGACCTGGGGAAAAGTGTGGTGATTGTGGGCATCACCACCAAACTCTTCCATGGCTCCCCTGGGGTGGTTGCAATGGTAGCACCAAAGCAATCAAGAATGGGGAAAGAGTGATAGTTCTAGACCAGCTGAGGAAAAGATGCTTCCTAGAGAATACAAAAAACTAATGGAAAAACACAGTGATGTAATTCCCTGAAGTGTATCTTATTTATAACATTGCATAACAAACACAGTAACATTAATAGAATTAATTTAATTGACACTTTTACTTAAGAAGAGTAATGGACATTAATTACTGACATTAATTACAAAAGGTAAGTGGCAGGGATTTTATCAGAGGACTTAAAGTAATTCTTAAGAGCTGAGCCCAGGTTTATGTATGTTTAGATTTACATGTAGAAATGGGGAGTCACCTTTGACACTGCAATATGTCACTCTGAGGCTTAAATGGCATTATTGTGCTCAGGTCACAAAACAAAGAATAACTCAGAGTCATGTTAAAGGTAACTCAGGCAATGGGCTTTACACACTTCAACAAGATCAGCAAATTTAATTGGATTAGCCAAAAAATGGAGTGAACAGATTATAAAGGACCCTTTAGTAACACTGTATGTCAAGTTTCCTGACATAATACAGGAGATGCATCAATCATCAGAGTGTGAGTCAGCTCCTCCTCGCACTAATGGAATACATTGGGCTGTAGAAGGGTTCTGGGGGATAGCACATTTTGTGCCTGTGGTATATTTAAAGATCTACAACCAGACAATATTGCAAAGGACAATTAGTTATTTTAAAAGGAAAAAGGTGAAAATGGAGAAAGGGAAATATTGTTAGAGGTTTGACATAATCGCTTATTTATGCAAAGCCAGAAATAGTTGGTGAACATAATCAAACCATTTTAGAATATTGCTCATATATTCATTTTCTGAAGTAAAATAATTCTTTACAGCAATTTTGCCAAAAGAGAGACAAATGCAGGTGATAGAAAGTTGTGCAGAAAAGGATGTAACTTATGGTTTCTAATACTTGGATCTATAAGATGCCTCTTGTAGCTTTTGAATCTGTTTTACCTGGCACCATGCCTTTATAGCACAGCTGCTGGAAGTGTTTTTATTGAGACTACTTAAAAGGATATGCTCTTCATGACATGTTCAGTGACATTTCCCCTTTGGCTAATGAGGAGCAAACATTAATTCTTTTGATTAGTATATAGCCAAGATATTCTGTGAAAGTGAGCTAATTTCAGTCCTGCTTCACATCAAGCATTATTCTTTATCTGAACTCTAGATGAAGAAACCCAGGCCAAGTTCTCACTTATGGCAGGTTAAATAAAAACTACAAAAAAAAACTGAGTGAAGAACCAATTAGATAGACTTGTAAGAACATTTTTGATCTGGTATTGTTAAAGGTATGGTCTTCAAGGGTGCTGAGCATCCATGTGCAGCTACACTGATATCTTGAAAGCTTCAAGTGATGACTTTATGGGATCACTGGAGTTGGCAAGACTTAACCTGGTCATTGGCCTGTTCTTTCTGGCAGGAAACAGGAGCTGTTTTTCTTTCTTATGTTTAAATTCTTGCTTTTAAGCAGTGACTCATGCTTTCACTTTTCTATGAATATAACTCTGGTGAGACTGTATTCCTATGGTCAAAGCCCTGTATGTCTCATGCCTGTTGGAAGAGCTCTGCAGTAAGTGATCTCATACATTTAGGATAGGGGGAAACAAAAGAAAAACAACAAATGGTATCCCACAGCTACAGGATCCCACCAAGTAAATCAGGCTGGATTTACTGGAAACAGAGCTGCTGGATTGTGTGAGGGGCTCCAGCTTCTCCAGAGACTCCAAAATTACACAGTCTTCACTCCTGACTCCCTGCCTCTTGCCCCTTCTCCCTCTCACTAGTCACTTCCACCCCACAACCAGCAGGGTCTGCTTCATTTTTACATTACCTCCATCTGTGTCTTTACCTCTTATATTAATCTAGTCCCAGTGAAAGTCTTCCACTCATTATTTCTCACTCTTTTTTTCTCCTGACTTGTCTCAGCACATTTCTGTATTTCTTGTTGCTGAGGAAACTGCCCTTTTCCTCAGACAAAGGGAAAACACCTCCAGGGCTCTTTTCCTAATGTTTCTTTCTGCGTCACTCAACATCTTTTCTTTCTCTGTGATATTGTTTCATGAAGAAACATAATAATGAGATTAAGATATGAGCAAAAAAGTGAAGAACACAGGAGCAGCTGAGTGATTCCATCTCATTTTTCCCAGTCAGGTCCTATGAAAAGGGTACCATCAGTCCCTTTGCTATCTGCTGGGATGGAAGGGCAGCCAGCCTGATTCCCTTCACCCCAAGGTAGGAATAGTGCTAAATGCTGTGAAATGGCAGCATGGTCTCACCCTGTCAAAGGCTGAACCTCTGCTGCTATCTGTATAAGATTGCAGGTTTAGGCAAATAAACATATTTTCCCTGACACAGCTTACCCATTTTGATCAATTCATAGGATGCTAATTTAGTAACTGAGTACAAGGATAATTAGTAATCATGTCAGTGATAGTACATTTATTCAAATTAAGTCAAATGTGAGTAATCTCTGAATGTTTTTTTAGCCAGCACAGAGGAGAATAATTTAGCAGCTAATTTTATACTTCTCTGAAAGAGAAAAACAAATTCTAGAGGCTATTTCTGCTTTACATGTTAAGAAGATCCTGGGCTTCCAGAAAAAAATATTTTAACATGATTCAGAAAACTCATTTTCTCATTTTGCTGCCCAGTTATGGAAGAAAAGGTTTTGATCCAATTGCTCTCCTGGTTTCTTTTTCCTCCCACTCAGCCTGTGGGTGGGATGTCTGCCCTCCACACCAGGGATGAGGAGCCATAGCACAGCTTGTTGCAGGCATGGACACTTGAATTTACAGCCATTTGGTTTCCTGGATGTGGAAGTTGCTTGAGCTGATTTATAGTCCTTAGTGAGGATTTTTTGGGTAATAGTACAGCTTATCTGCAATGGAATTCTTGCACGTAAACTCCTGTGGGGCTCTCGCAAGTAATTTTACCACACGTATTTTACTGCTCTTCTGGCAAAGGGGTACAGTGCACACAGGCAGAGAGGTGCAGCAGCTGGATGCCAGAGCTGGTTGATGGATGGACTCCAGGTAGGATCCTTTCCAATCAGCCTTCAGTTTCTTTGGGACCGTATGTGGTGCTCTCCCTCTTCTTGAATGAGACCTTTGCACCTGGCCTTTGTACTGACCACCTCCAGCCAGATGTACAATATGCCCTGGATTTGGTGTCCTGCTGGCCCACTGTGTCTGCATGCACCAGCAAGCACCAGCTCATCCTGGGGCAGTTCTGCATGGTTTGAAGGCTTCATATGTGGCAAGAAACCCTGGTTCTTTGGGCGCTTCTCAAAGCAGGGTGCACACAGCAGTCAGTGCCCACCTTGCACATGAGTCTATGCTCCCTTGAAGGTTTCTCTTCTTTCCTGAAACCCTTCCCTGTCAGATCCATCTGCTTTGCCAGTGGCTTGGGAGGAACAGAGCTTCCCAGGGCTCTGTCCTGGTTGTTGCTGCTGTCTGCATGCCCAGGGCAAAAGACAAAACTGCTCTGTGTCTCAAGAGCAACTGGGACTAAAGACACACTTCTACCCCCTGCCTGCCCCGAGTCTGATCTCTACCCTGAAATCCACCTCCTGCCCCATGGGGATCCTTCCTGAGGCACCAGGAATAGGCTGGGTCTAGGATGGGCTGTCCTGAAGCTTTGCCAAGCCTTGAGGCAGAAACGAGACTGGCATCATCTCCACTTAGAGTAATCAATTCTTTTATGCATGTGCCAAGGATCACTCCGGGAATCAAACCAAACAACATTAGTTAATTAACAGAAGTTAATTGTGGGTCTGATTTTCTGAGTCTGTGGAGCTTTCAGCCTGTAGTAGCTGATTTCTTTTTCCCTTGAGAGAAACCATTCCTCTCAAGGACAGTGAATGTAAACAAGTTTTTTATCTCTTCATAACACAGCTAGGTTTCTCACACAACCCTCTCATAGGTGTTGTTTCTATTATTTAACCAATGAAGAGAAGTGTTGTCTTTACTGACCAATTATATGATTCCTTAACCTAGCATGTTATAAAAGGGCTGTGCAAAATTGTAAATAAAGCTTTTCTGATCTTTCTTCTACCTGGAGTCAAGCTCTTCATTTTGTGTCCGACGGTGACAGCTGATTTGCAAGATCCTACAGCAAGAGAGTTAGAATTTAGTGAGTCCTATCCATGGATTCCTTTATAATGTGAAGGTGTAGTATTATAGTAAGATAAAGTCAACAAATAAATAAAAACAGTCACGTTTTAGGTGATGTTTCCAAGCAGAGATTTTTTCAAAGATTTCTACCCATCTGGTCCCTGATGAAAGCCCACATTTGCCACTTGTGCTGGTACCAGGACAGTGGGACATAAGCAGGCTGAGAAGAGTGTTCAGCATTGCTCTGATTTGGATGAAGGACAGAACACCTTCTTCATCAGGACTGCCTCTGCCTGGTGCTCCCTTGCTGAGCTCAGTTTGCCTCGAGGAAACAAACACCAGCTTTGCAGATCTTGGAGAGCTTTGGAATCTTTTCCTCAGTTTTCCTCAGAGGGTAACAGAGTCAAACTCTACTGTGCATACCTCTATTAACTGCTTTAAGAGAGATCCACATCTTTAAAAGAAGCTCATAAAACATGAAAACAGACATGCAGTATTTAGAGACAGCTGCTGCAGTAATGACCATGTGCAAAGAATAACAGAGCCACAAACCCTAAGCACCACATCCTCATAGAAGTCTCTGTGGATGAAACCCTAGGACCCTGTTAGCCTAGTGGGATTAAGTAAATCCAGCGGTTTTATTACTTTGCAGTCCAAAACTCAGTTTCTCCCCTTACTTCCCTCTGTTTGGATCAACCCTGAGAATATTTTCACTGAGAGACAGACTGACGCATATTTGGATCAACAATTTTGTCTGAGTGCTTGAGAAAACTCTTACCACATGGACTGAGTCCCAGACAATGGACAATGACAATTTTGAACAGATTTGGCCTAACAATTGAAAAACACAATATCAGTGATGGCTTGTACTAATTAATTCTACCTCCCTAGAATCAGGCCATATGTGATATCGATTCATTCAGTCACAGGGTTTCCCACTGCAGATATGATAATGCAGAAGCAGCACGCTGAGTGGCTCTCAGCAGCATATCAGGGCAAAATACATAGCAGACACACACCACCAAGGGGTAGAAGATTGAAAAAAAAGCACTAGGCAAAGCTCTAGAAGTACCACTTACATGATCCCGATGAAAGCTCCAAAGGGGAGCTCTTTGTGTGCTGTTTTAGAAAAGCAAAAATCTGTTCAGCTTTCCATGCCCAAGGCATGGCTCTTTGGGTAATTGCTCACTGAAAACCAGTGACTATTTCTGTTGCATTTTCTGAGGGAAATTGGAGACTGAGCCATCACTCAAGTGAGCGGGAGAAGGGCCGATCCCTGTAGGAGTCTTGAGAGAGGCTTTCTTGCATGACCATGTACAAGTTGAAGTACAGTGCCAGTGGCCCCAGGCACAGGCATTTATCACCCTGCCAGACACAAAGCATCACTTCTTGCTATGAAACCACAGAAGTTACATGTTCTTCCATAACTGAGCACTGAGAAAAGCTCAGTGGCCTTTAAAGGTTTGGATTCACTCCAGTCTGTACTGCAAAGGTGAGAGAGGATGTTGTATGGACACTCCTGGGCTGTTCTGCCAAACCAAACTGAGCTGAGTCCAGCAAATGCTGCCCTTAAACCCATGTTTCTCATCCCATTCCAGGGCAAACCTTGGGATGCGTATAATTTCGAGCAATATCAGAATGAATCATTTCAGCATTTGCAGAAGTGATCAGTGTACCTTGTTTTGGCACAATGAATTGATCTTGTTGCTAGGTTCATTTGATAATTTTCAGCTCAGAACTCTGATGATTACTTTATTGATCT
Organism: Aegithalos caudatus; assembly: GCA_013389925.1. Classification (NCBI taxonomy): domain Eukaryota; kingdom Metazoa; phylum Chordata; class Aves; order Passeriformes; family Aegithalidae; genus Aegithalos; species Aegithalos caudatus. The sequence continues at coordinate 60,003 of WEIU01005606.1, read as the reverse complement.
TTGTGAGCAAAAGGATGAAACAAATTCAGGGTGCTGTGACCTCCAAACAAACTCAGCGAGACAAACCCTTTTCTATAAACCCTGTCCCATGAGAAGAAAAGGGAAAAGAAATCAGGACTCCCTGAACCCTGCAAACTCAAGGCAATTCATGGCAGTTCACAGAACACTGTGACTTGTTTCAAATCTGTGGAAAAAAAATAATTTCCCCAGGGAAACCCTGTAAATGCCTTTCTAATCAAAGCTTACTGGTCAACTCTAATTCTGAGTAAAAAAAAAAAAAAAAAAAGTACAATGAGAAATTTAGTTTTTCAAAATCTTCATAATAAGGTAGGAAAACATTTTCAACAACAGAAACATAAGTAAATGTATGCCTATTTTCAAATTATTAATTTTATATTTAAATAAGAACAGCAACTCTGTTGTTTCCTTTGATGAAACATCATCTTCCCCCTAGAACAAGATGATGTTTCATCTTGTGGATGGATAGAAATGAATTGGAGCTGTAAGCTGCTAATGCATCACTTAGTTTCCAGCAGAGCCTTAAATAGTAGAAGGATTTAAACTTGCAGTACTCTGTAGATCTGGGTGAAGTTTCTCAGTGAAAATCACCAAAAATCCCTTGCTTTTCTTGAAGTTTGCTGGAAACCTGAGGAACTGTTCTGAGATCCATTTTCTTCCCATAAAACATAACATAATAGGGACTGCACAACATTGAGCTTGAACAACATTCAGAGAAAAAAAAAAGAACTCCAAAGCTACCAGGCCATAGGTACTCTGGTCTCTGTTACTCTAATAAAAGGGTCATTTCAAAATAATTCCAAGGTTTTTACTAATCCACTTGCAAAGACACCTACGGGCACAAAGGAGGTTTCAAGAAGGCTCCCTCAAGGGGTTCTGAACCTGTGCCCATTCCCATTATCCCAGCGAGGGCAGAAAGTGGCTTGTATACAAATACAAGCATTTGCAGAAATGTTCATTTAAGCAGAAGCTTAACTTGCATGGCCTCTAAGAGATGAACTGAACAGATAGTACTTCTCCCTTTGAACCCAAATCTGAGCCCCAGGGATGGATTTGATCTTTTTACATTTGTGGTAGATCCCTCCCCAGCACTTCCTCAAAGGAAATCATCCTGTGAGCCTGATTTTAGTCGGCCACAGGCCATGAGGCAGTCACAGTGCTGGCCATGGCAAACAGCCTTACATGAATCAGGCTAGATAAGACCATGGGCAATGCTGCCTCACACACAGCTGAACATAAGGATCCCATTCATCTTCCCTTTTTTCCTTAGCTTTGAAGGCAAACAGTTCACCTCAGCTTTGAATTCTGAGTGTAAATTTCACTTTCCTTAGCCTTCTAAAATATTTTAATCTAGTCCTTTCCAACTGCCAGACACAGCCAGAATTACCACTAATGGGTTACAATACATTAAGTTTTATGACTTAGTGACTGACACTGTTTATATCACAGAGGTTTTCATTTATGTATGTTCTGTTTGTCTCGATTCCCAAACCTCAAATTTACTAGCTAAGAAGGGCTGCCAGAGCTGATATAAGGAGCAGTGTTTAAAATACATTTGTCAGCCAAAATAGATCTGTGATAGAAAGTGTCTCTCTGGGGGTTTCATAGAAAAAGGGTTATCAAAAAGCTTTTTTGCAGGAGTTGTGCAATTACCCAGCTCATGTATATGTACACAAATGTATAGGTATACCAAACAAGTCCTGAGGACTCATCTATCATACAGAAATAAAATTTACTTCCACCAAATGTATAGTTTTCTGAAGCTACAAATTGTTCCAGGGTCCAATATAAGGTAAAATAAAATGGAGACCCACATTTCACTAAAGGTTATTTGGTTTCATGTGTCTAGCTTTAGGTGCCTGTGGCTTTACTTTCAAAGGTACTGCAATCCAGGACTTTCCATGGACTTAGACATGAAACTGTGGTACCAATTGACATCTACAGCTATCCCATCTCACCACGCACAAAGTAATTTGCCTGAGGTCATGCAGGGTTTTGCAAAACCCCCCCAGAATTTACCTGATTGACATTTTCTCAGTCTCTGTGGATTTTCATCACCTTTGCCAGGAGAGCAGCACAGAGCGGTGCTCTGGAAGGAGATGAAATACCCCTGAGCAATAGGCATGTGCAGGAAAATTTGCCACAGGCCTTGAAAATCAGCTGAGAAGGCATTTTATGGGATGAACCAAAACAACAGGGTTATAGACACTGTCTGGAAATCTAAAAGAAGAGAAGAAATTTTTATGGGTGACCACATTTAGAAACCTTGACCAATGATAAACCTAATGATTTTGGATAAACCAAGGCCTGGTTTTGAACAAAATTTTGCTGAGAGTCAGAACTAAATCATCACAAAAAAGGGATTTCAGTGGACATGATGAAATACAACTGAGTCCTTGAATACTTGAGCTTATGTAAAATTTTTATAATATTCAAGCATGATTTGGAGTAAAGATCCATATTTATCTAAACAGTAACATTTTATTTTATAGATGTCAAGTAAAGGCATGCACTCCAAGACATGAAGAGAATTGGCTTTACATTTTAAAAATTCAACAAATTGGTCCTTTCAGTGTTAAATTCATTTTTTTCTAGTTAGGCCTTAAAAGGGTCTTACTACAGCAACAGAGAATTTTGTTTCACACAGTTTTCCTGGGTCTCTTTTCCTTTTCACTGCCCATGTTAGAGGTCCTCCTTCCCATAATATCCTTTCTGTTTCCTGTTTTCCATGACCACACAGCCTCACAAAGTCCACATGTGCCATTCCCGAGGACACTGCCATGTCTCCTTCCAGTGAGGTCCCATCTCACACACCTCACCCTTCCCCAAATTGTGAAGCTAAACCTCCAGCTGGGCATAGGGCTCTCACTCTGCAGCACAATGCACTGGACAGTAACTGGATCCTTTCAGCCTTGAAACCTATGGCCAAATACAGTGATATCCATAGGGAGAAGACAACTGAACACAGGAAATTCATGTGCCTTTGAGTACCCAAAGCTGCTGCTGTGATACCAGGCTAAGCCAGGCTGATGCGGGCTCAAGCCTGAGCAGAATGACCAGGGGGGCTGTATAATCCATTTGGCACTCATGAATGAAGACAGGCACCCAGTGCACTGAGCTGAACACTTAGTCATAGCAGAAAGAAAAACAGCCTCATTTCCTGGGAAAAGTATGGTAAACGTAATCACAATGGCTATGGAGAATTTTTCCTCCTGTTCTAAAGGTACTGGGTGCAGAGGAATTAATTAAAGACAAAATAACCACTGTGCATTGATCTTTAACAGCCTGAAAAACTCCTTTTCTGGGTTTGTATAGCACTGAGTGCTGCCTCCTCCTGTAAAGCTCTTCACCTTTGAGTGTGTTCACCACAGGTTGATAATTCTTCCTTCATGGCAACACTTGGACCAAATCTCCTAACAGCATTCAGCATTTACATACAGGGACCTTAACCTCAGATAAAGGATGAGTTATTCAAAATACAGGAGGCAGATTTATGAAGGTGCTGCCAGGGGCCCAAGGTGGCTGAGCACTGGCAAGCAGGAAAATACCACTTTTTTTTTTTCAGAGTATTACTTGCAGCAGGCATCGATGGGAGCACAGACACACAACAGACCTGGGGTTCTGCTTCTCTGCAACAACCCTGTCAACCAACTTCACATCTGTCTTCTCTGTGGGAACAAAATGTAGTAAAATTCGTTTGTATGTGTGGGCAAAAATGGCAAGGAGATGAATAAATCAGAGGTGCTCTGGGCATTTTCAACACCAGACTAGTTGAGCTGGGGTGGGTGACTAAAATCCCCTCATCCTCCCATCTAAATCTGTTTGAATGGTATGTTGACTACACAAAAGAAAAAAACACAACCAAATAAGCTGGGGACCAGAGGTAGAAAAGAGAATGAAAGAAAGGAAAAAATGGAAAAGAGAAGGAAAGTAAAATTTAAGACTGCATGAAGTTTCTAAGAGTCTTACAGGCCTTGGGATTTGTTAAGCAATACTGGTTCTGAGAGCTGAGTGGTGTGAAAGTTTAAAGTGTTTCAGGAGGAACTGACAGACTTGTAATTATCCCTGTAGGACTGACAAAATGTGTGGAGCTTTGCAGCACACCTGTGAAGAAGCCCCACCAGGTTAATCTGCCTCTGTTGCTTTTACAGAGGATTTCCCTTTGCCTGTCTTACAGGGCTGATCCACAGCCCCTGACAAATAACTGGAGAAAGAAAAGAGTGTTATGTTTTTCAACCTGTAAATCTCCTTTATCTACCTTATTCATAAATAAAACTGAGACGCTTGCCCAGCAAAGATGATAATGTTTGTTATTCAATAGCTTATTGTTGAAAATTCCTTTTTCCTGCTGCTAGGAAAAACAAACTCCCATGATTTTCTATTCAATAATCTCTTCTAGCAAGTGATTTAAATGTAAGGCTTTGCCCTCATTTTGTTTGTAATCAGACCAGGGCTTTAGATGAGCTGTGCACTGATGCTGCCTGGGCAGAGTGGTGGCACACAGATGTCAGAGGCACAAGGCTGGCTCTCAAGGGGGCTGTGGGCACCAGGGCCTCAAGGTGTTCCTGTGTCAATGGCCACTGGTGACCTCAGAGGCAGCTCTTCTCACAGAAGAAGTCAACAACATGAGCTCATGTCTTGTTAATAGTAAGGGATTTGAGATGATTTTGCCCAGGGAGTGTACATGCCTGAGAACATAGCTTTTAGCAGTATGCGGGTTAGACACAGAAGCCTTATACAGGCTTTCAACCCATTTTGAAAATAATTAGAAGTTCTCAAAGTTATTTGAAGCTACTTGTCTCCTCCTTTATACATTTTTAATTATATTTGGTAATTTCAGATGCAAGAGAGCTCTTATGTAACATTTGGATGTGTACTTCTTGAATAATTAATTGCACCCTGAAAGGGATGAGATTTGGTCAACTCAAACATGGTATGTTACTTGTCTAATGTGGGGTATTTCCATCTGTATGATAGTGATTGCATGAGACAAATTAGAAAGACTGCATTTTAAAATAAATTCTAAAAATACAGAATTAAGAAAACCTTGCTACATTCCTCAGGGTGCCTGAGTGGTAAAAGCCCAGTGTTCACTAATGTACACCACATGTATTTTCTTATTTCTGGCTCACAATTGCTGTGAGAGGGGCTAAATGACCCCCTGCTGCAGAGAGGTGCTCTATATCCACAGCAATACAAACAGAACTTTGCAAAACATTTCTCATTATAAAGACAAGTAACTGCAGCCTTGTCACCTGAATAGGGACCCCTTACCTTTCTTTATCTAAAGAGATCCCGCAGCCCCTCAGGCAGTACAGAGGAAGACCTGAGATCTGGGGACTGCTCCTCTGGCTGTGTACGTACTCCACTAAAATGAAATATCTTCAACAGCAACCCCAAGCTGCTGCTGCTCCAGAAGTCCAGTGTCTCCAGGGAGCATGGAGTGTTTCTGCTTAAAACTTAAGAGATGGGCACTCCAGCTCCCTCTCAGCACAGATGAAAAGGGCAGTTCAGAAAGGATTTGGCCAACCAAGTCATGAGGAGCACCGAAGAAAATTACACAGGACAGTATAAATCATTACCTGTATGCTGCCCTGTATTGTACCATTATTTGCCAGCCCAGGAATAATGAAATGTAAACACAGATTTTAATGGTGATGACTGAATAAAATCAGTTCCTTGGAGCTATTAACACTGAGGTTTCACAGAATCATGGGTCTTTGAAAGAAGTCTTATAAATGTACATACATATTGCAGAACACATACCTATAGATTCTCTTTAGGCTCACACTCCAAAAAAATTGCTGCTGAGTTTTTTTTATTTTGTTTTTTTATTTGTGGATGGGAGAAGAATATATCATGGCTATCTGGAAATCTGCAATAATAGCTATTTTTTCACTAATCAGGAGGACTTAATGGGGGAAAGAAAGCATTTTAGAGGCCCAAGGATATTACAGAAAACAGTATTAGTATCTTACCAATGTAAACAGCTTATATTTCCAAGTTACCACCCATCGGTCAGATCCCCAAGAGCTGACTAAAAGTAGTTATATTGCTCTGCACTCTGTGGTGGGGCTGTTGTGGAGCTAATTGTCTGCTCCTGAAAATATAAACCTGCTTTGAAGATATAAACTGGCTCTTCAGTCCTACTGGGGCATCTCTGGAGAAATGGATTAATTTTTTTCTCACCACAGAAGCAATTCCATGTGAATATTTAGGGAGATAGATGCCTGCAGCAATCCCTCAAATGTTTTAAACCCTCTGCTCAGCCTCAGCAGCACTTTTCTTGGCACTGGGAGAGAAGCTCTGGCAAGAGAAGCCTCCATCTGACCCCCAAAATACCAACACAGCAAAGCGTGCACTTTTTAAGAGCAGGTCACATTTGCGCTGGCAAGATGAGGGCACTGTCACATTGGAGTGTCAGGGAAGGCACAGAGCAAGTGGGTTTTAGAGGAAATCTCTTCCCTAGCCCCTTCAGTTGAAACAATCAATCCCTAGGGAGGATGCAGCAATACCTTATGCTGGATAGTGGTAATGAGCCCTGTGAGAGGGCAAAGGGTTAATGGAAAACTGACTCCTTCACATGCAAATAATTTAGAACCTGCAGAATACAGTAACTGCTCATTGATTTTTAGTGAGAGGAGGGCAGCAGGAAGAACATGTCACATAACCCATGGCTGGTACTGGGGGATTGATGTGCAGAACTGGAGAGCTTGGCACAGTGACAGGGTGGCTGGAGGCAAAACCAAGGAGGGAAGGAAGGCAACCAGAGAGATGGCTGGAGCAGTGATGTAAGTGATGCAGACAGACTGGGAAACTTCCCACAGGGCCATGATCCATGGATAATGGCTGGCAGAAAGGTGCCACGTGCAGGGTACTGGGGCACTGAGGAGCTCACGAGTCTCTCCAGCTCCCAGCGCTGCTGGCGCCACTCCAGCAGGGAAGAGAAATAGGACTCCGAGAGGGGAACTTGTTTTGCATAGCTGTGTGGGTGGGATGAACCTCAGGGTACAGGGAATCACAGAGGTTTTGTGCTGCTGTTGACCAGAATTTTAAAAAGCAGTAGCATTTTGAATAAATGTTACATTTGAATCTCTTTGACATTTTCCCCTTGGTGCTAATTATTCCCAGCAGCTTCTCACCGTGCAGCAAACGCCTGGCACTGTGACAGTCATTAAAAACCTGTAAACAGGCTCTGGTGGAAAGTGCCTGGAGTCACCTTGCCATGCTAAAGATAAACTGTCAAATAAACAAAAACAAATTGAATCTGAACCCCACTTAGGCAGCTTCAGAGACTTCTCAGAGGCAGAGGCTCAGGTAGAACCTTATCAGTAAACACATGATGGGAAGGTGTAGATTAGATTGAGCTGAAGTCTTCCAAGTGGAGCCCAATGACAGGACAAAAGGCAGTGAGAACAAATTGAAATCCAGGGAATTCCAACCGAACATAAGAAAACCCATCTATACTGTGAGGATGATCAAACACTGTCACAGGTTGCCTAGAAAGTGGTGGGGTCTGCATCCTTAGTGGTACTCAATTGCCATCTGGACATGGTCCTAAGCACTCAGCTGTACGTGTCCCTGCTTGAGCATGGGAGTTGGACCAGGTGATCCCCAGAGGAGCCTTCAGTTCAGAGTTTCTGTGTGCAAATGTGCTATTCCTGTTGAGAAACAGCTCTGACAGGCACTGCCTGAAGAGCATGAAGTACAAGGGACCTGCTTACCCAGAAGCTGGTACAGCACTGACTCCAGTCCTCTCAGGACCATGTGATTAACGGTGATAGGGGTCAATCAAATAGTCACCTGGAGTGAGCTGAGTATTGCAGCCTAGGGAGAACTGGGCTCCATCTTCCTTTCCTCAAGCCAGGAGCAATGGAATGGTTCAGTTCACACATCCAGTGTTAAATAGATTTTGCAGGATGTACAGAGCACAAGACAAAACTGTAGACAAGAAAGAAACTTCCCTGCTTGGAGCTTCAGCTTTCAAGCACCAAGTCCCAAGATCAGGTTTGGACAATGGTGTCAAAACAATGATGAGCTTCTAAAGCAAGGATTGTTTACATGTAAATTATATCACTTAACTGAACAAGGGGCAAGTCATGGCAGAGGTAAGCCAGCTCTTAGGAAACAAAATCATATCTTTTTCAGACATTCAAACTGCATGTGACAGTTTTTCACATGAGTATAATAACCTGGTAACTACAGAATTATTATTCACATTTTATTTTGTTAAAAATGTCTTTCACTGTTTATTAAGTGTAAAGTCATTCCAAAACTTGCATTTGTAGGATAAGATGTTTTAGTTAACATCAAATCCATCAACATGAAAATTCTAGCCTGAAGAAACAGCATCAGGAAGAGGAACAATCAATTAGTAACTTGGTTTGTCAGGACAAGAGATTTCCTGAGAACATGACTGGGCAGAATGAGGCCATGGGACCATAGCATAGGCGGCATCAAAGCACTGCACCTGGAGCACAGCTTCCACTCTGCTCTGTGTAATGGACTCCCTCAAGGAGCTTGCAAACAGAATCTTAGCAACATAAGTCTTAAGAAGTCTCTGGAAGAAAAGGCTGGTGAATTAGCCAACATCACCAATCAGCATTGTGACTGACCTTAGAGCTGCCAATGCCTCTGGGGCTACAACTGAGCTTGATCTACCCCAGGCTATTAATTCATGTTTGTGTTTACCGAGGGTTACACCCACATCTTTTCTGCTGCCTTGCCAGCCAGGGAATGGCTGCTTTGAAGGAGAACCAGTGAGAGCTCTCCTTAAGATGACTGAGGAACTCACAGATCTTCAGTCTTATTTCCCTCCTTCCTGAGGAATACGTGCTGTATTTCTTGCTGCTCTCCCGTGCTTTTGGGGACCAGGTACCAGAGAGTGTCACACAGCACCCCTGTGAAGATGGGCAACATGTGACCTCCTGCTATGAGGACCTTGATGGGGTACATTATAAACTGTCTGACTAGACCTTCATCTGGGTGATGTCCCAGCTAGAAGTACATAAGACATCGGCACAAATCAGTTGATGATGCACAATAATCTTCCCAGCAGATAGGTTTTTTTTAATTGGCTTCTTATTAACAATCTACTTGCACTATTTTTTTTTTTTGTAAGTTGAGTCTGTAAAATATTAACAGCCTAGTACTTTCAACTTTTTTTTGGAGTTGTTCTGTTTAACAGTCAGGCTCTTAAGACTTCAGACTTACAAAAACATTGCTTTAAAATTTAATTTCTCACAGGAATAGCTTAGCATTTTTTTTTTAGCTTACAAAAGCAGCATGCCTATAGATTTTCCATAAAGAATGTTTCATTAAACTCCATTGATGTAATTTCCTATTGCTCCTCTCCATAGCCTGTTTTCCAAACCAGTTCTTCCTTTCTTTGACAGTGAGTCTTTTAGGCCTCTGTATGCATTTGCATAATGCCTACTTACCTTTTCATCTTTAAATAAATTATTTCTACTGCGTCTTTACCCTTTGTGTTCAGAACTAAACAGTGCACTCACACTCCACCAAAGCCATTTCATTCTTGCCATGCAAATGCAGGTCTTAGCAGAAGAAATTTCATTAACTGATCTCAGTGGAGGTACTTCTGCTTCCTGGCTGACAAGGGCACAAATAAACAAGTCAAGGGAATCTGCAAAAGCAGGTAGATATAAACAGATCATTCACCTCTCTCTACTTCCTCTAGTCCCACAGGTCTCTTCCTGTAAGCCACACACTGCAAGCTGAAAAGCACGAGGACTTTTCTTTTCAGGACAGAATTTAAATCAAGTAGTTACACAATGGCTACCACTATGAGACTGTGTATTTAAAAAGCTATTTTTAATACATGTACATTGTGCATCACAAACTGAAACAGATAAATTAGTTACCTACAAATCAATATTGAATATATTTATTTGCTGAATGAAACAAGCATTTAAAGATAAAACCCTCAGTGTGACTAGGGAGGTGAATTTGTTCTATACTGACAGAGTAGATGTGTGTACAGGGGTAGTGTACAGTGAAGCCACCGGGCTGATGTGAGCTGGGACCTCAGAGCCAGAGCTAAACCAGGCAGCACTAATGGAGCAGAGGCAAGTGCTCTTAGACTCCTCAGCCAATGTATGATGAGGTGACACCCTCTAGGAACATTCTGCTCAGAATTCTGTTTCTCCTTTAGTTTCATATCAATCAGAAGAAGCAGCAATTGCATCAAAGCAAACTCAAATATATTTATTATCATGGTGTCCACTGCACAAAAGCATTCTAAGTTTTACAGTGCTGCAAAAAGCAAATATCTTACTACTTCTCCATGTTTCTTGGTAATGCACTGGCACTGTTGGCCTTGGAGGTGCTCACAGTAGGTCATTATGGCAGTCTTACACAGTGTTGATCTCATCTTCCAGGAATCTCATTGAATGGTGCCTCAGGCCTCTGGCTGAGACATTCTAGTTCTGGCCATGATAATAAAATCCATGAGAAATTAAAGAAGTGAAAATAAGGTAATTTGGAGTCCCCCCTCCAGTCAGCAACCATCAGAGCTGGTGTAAGGGCAAAGTGTTCCTGCACTAAAGGAAAGTTACCAGCTTGCAAGCTGCTTCGAGACTCTTGCCCATCTTCCTAATCACAGAGGGAGAGACAAAGGTCAGATCTTTTTGGGTCTCTCCATGCCTGGGCCTACTGCAGATGTAGGGAAATAAAAACAGATCTTCAGCCGTCATTCTCACTCATGAGCAAATGTGGGCCTCAAATACTTCTTCACTCTTCATTTTACATATCTGCTCTGTTGAAGGCACAAGGGGTTTTTTGTCTCCTGGCAGATGAACCAACCAACCAAATTATCAAAATAATTTTGTGAAAGAAAGATCTTAATACCTGGAATATTTTTATGCTATAAACATTAAAAACAAATAGTCAGCAACGATTCCCAGATTTTCTTTTTCATGCCACAACCCCGCAACGTCCCAGAAAAGGAAACTTCAAGCAATCTACTTTGCAGCCCTGTTTTAATGTGCCTGTTACCAAGTGAGTTGAATGCCTCTTCTATTGATTTGCTTTAACATTACACTATTTATAATCATCTTGATTTTCATTAGAAACATTAGTACTGTTCAGGCTCATTAACACATAGTTTTGTCCTTAGGTTTCAGCTAGTAACAAGTCATCCTGAGTCTTCTAATGTGAAGGTTTACACAGGAGGCTTCACATCTTGTTTAAAGAAACTCTTTGTCATCCTTTGCTTGAAAAAAAAACTTATTTAGGTGGTGGACTGAAAGGTCATTTGTGTCATACTGCTGTAGTGTCTCAAAAGTCAGAGTTTTGGGGGAAAAATACTTTAGCAAATTATGGCTTTGTTGCCTTCAAAACTATGGAGACTAAAATCAGAAGTCTGATGCTTACTAATACCTCCAGCAACCTTTCAGTAAAACCCAGAGCTAACAGTAAGGGAAAAGATGGACTTTAGGACAGCTACTACTACATTTGTCAAACCAGAAATAAAAGTCAAGTAAGCAATCAATCAACAAGTCAGTGACTTACCACATCTAAACAGGCAGTCTACAAGTACAACACAGCCTGGACTCAAATCTAATCATCTCTTGTTGATCTAGTCTGCCTCCACAGGGCCCAAGGAGATATTAAATATCACCAGTTGGAAGATGGATCTGAGCTGGACTCTGTTGCAAGACCTTTGAAGAATTTGATAGTGAAATACATTTTGTGATAGTATCAAGGCTCCCAATCACAAGGTGCTCATTGAAACAGCATTTTCCATTTGCACAAAACTAGAGGCTGAAATCTGACCCAATATGGAGGTCAGGACAGAACATGAAAAAACCCTAAAGATTAAGATGCCTTTTAATAAAACTGACAGTAATTACAATTAAGGTGATGAACTCATGTCACTAGTACTTAAAGAATGTGCTGTACTTGGTTTGAAAATAGGAAGAAGGCACAAAAGGTTAAAGAATGCTTTTATTCAGCTTTCAGCTTTCACAGTTCTAAACAGTAAACATAATTAACAATTCACCAATGGTATCAGAGAACATAGTCCTGGTATCAGTAAAATGTCTACTGTTTAAGGCACTGGTAGTGGGAAGAAAAAAAACCTAACATGGATTGCTCTTTATTACTTGGAATTTGAATCTATTATGAATATGTGCTTGCTATTCAATGCTTAGAAACCCACAAGCTACATTCACAAATGTTTATACAAGTTCAGTAATTACCAAGACAGGAATCGGTGGCTCCCCTACTTCAACTCTAGAGAAGTATTGCTTTTCTTTGGAGTGGAATCAATTTTTAATCTACTAAAAGAAACCAAAACACAAATTACTTCAGCAGTATGGCTTTAAGACCCTGTATTTGGTTACAATATAGCAAGCCAAGTTAAATAACAGCATTCAAGTGCCATATACCATCATTTTAAAAGAAGTAGTTTTACAATATAAAAATTAGTTTAGAACATACTAAAGCCAGTTTTTGTACAAACATTTTTACAAAACTGAATTACTAAAAAAAAATTCAAGAACATTTTAAATATGAATCACACTTTACATGTTGTATGCATCAAATTACTTATCTTGGTGATATAAATTAGGGATACTACAAAATTTTCAAAGCTGGCATTCATATGCTATAGAAATGCACACACCAGAAATAATGAAGTGTTAGTTCTGCAAAAATCCCTAAGAGTCACTTTTATATTTGCCAAATTGATGTACGGTGACTCCGGTTTCTAGAGGAGCCACAGTGACCTCCCGTGGCCACCTAAGAAATCCCTGTCCTTAACCTTTTTTTCCATTTTCTACATGACATTCCACACAAATGCCAATAAACTTAAAGGTACAACAGTGGTTTCATGCCTGGTCCAGCTACTCCAGAAAACTACAGTATTTCTATCTTAAATGAGCATAAAGGAGCACAGCCTTCACACCATCTAGCTCCTGGTTGCAGGAGAAAAAGTCAAGTGTCCTCTGTGATTTATGAAGAAACTGTTTCAGAACCTTCTAGAGAACTGTGTTCTGTAAGTCAGTGAGTGACGATGTTTAATAGATGTTCAACACTTATTCAATATTAGGCTCCCAAACACATAAATTCAGCTTTTGAGAGAGCAAAGGAAGGGAATGTAAATTGATGCTGTCTGAACCAAGTCCAAAGCAGAACACAGTTAAAATTGTACAAGACTCTTAAATAAATGTGAGTCAAGTTCATTGGTATACAAAGCTAAGAAACATTCTAAAAAGAAACCAAATGGAGGAAAAGAATCCAAAAGTCATTTAAGTGCCTTCTTCCATTTCTCTGATGAGATGCAACCAACAGGAACGAAACACTGTCTTCTTATGTCATGAATAGATGAACAATGTGAAAACAAAACAAAATCACAGTAGTGACTGTCTCTCAGCTGTAAAATAGTAATTAACACTTACATTCTTCTACTGCTTATAAATCCTCTCTGTTAAATCCAACTTTTTTTCCATTACGTGACTCTTCTGTGTTTGGTGCCAGCCATGTGAAATACACCTTCACTGGATCAATATTCCAATGCTTGTGAAACGATACTGGAATTTGGTGAGAAAGGTAGTCTTTTGGGTAGTCCATTGGCCTTGCCTAAGATGGAAGAGTAAAGCAAAAGCACCAGTACTTAGTGATGAATAACAATTTAAAAACGATAGCACTGCTCAATGGCTCCTGTAACAAAACAATGTGGCACAGACAAAATATGCAACATGGTAACAAAGGGGTTTTTACATCATTCTATTACATCAATTGACAAGGCATTAGTTTAAATCTTCACACTGCAACCATCATGCTAGCAATGCAGTACACATACTAAATATGCCCTGTTTCTCAGGATGAAATGGCCACATCTCAGAAGTCAAGCTATAAACAGTGTACTTGGTATGAAATCTTTTTAAATAGGCAGTTTTGGCTCAATAATGACAAAATTATTTTAAACTGTATTCTCTTCCTCCTCTAATGAGAGTTGTCAGCACCGCCACTGTGACTGTAGGATTCTAACAGGGCCATAAGTAGCCAATATATATAGAATT
>WEIU01005606.1:12897-28875 GCA_013389925.1 Aegithalos caudatus | reverse complement strand
CCTTTTGAAAGTGTTGCATAGCAGAACCAAAAAATGTCTTTCCAGGCTTGCACGCTGCAAGTCTCAGCACTGTTTGTTCACACAAACGTAGAGTCCTCAGAGTATTTAATGCAAACCCCACCATATTTAGCTCTGAGAGTCTGATTCAGAAAGTGAGGCTGGCTAGAATTGAGATACTACTTACCTCATCTTATAATTCATGAAGTGTCTCTCCTTCCTTACACAGCAATCCTTAGAAGACACCTTAATGTATTCAATCATGTATGCATTCATATATGAATGTGTATTCAACCATGTATATATTCATATATGAATGCAAGCTTATTTATGAATTTGTCTATGGCTAAAATATAGTTCTAAAGTTTTACAATATTCTAAAGGAAGGAAAAGAAATCTAACACGCCATGTCATTTTTAGCAACGTTTAAGAAAAATCTCTCATTTCCATTATTATTTAACACCATTCACATACATAACTTTGAGACAATTTTTTCTTTTGTCACACCACTGCTTACCTCATGCTTTAAATCTATTGTGAAGTCTGATTTGAGTGGTTCACTCTTCAGCTTCTTCGCAAGCCTATGCAATTAGAGATGAAAAAATGTAATCAAACATATTAAAAAAAAATCAATCAATAGTGCATTCAGGAAAGTGTGGCTAGTACTACTGACCACCTTATAAAAGGAAAAATAATAAATCACATTTCTGTATTTATTGCCTCAAGAAGCAATTTATATTTATCATATAAATCTTTTTCTTAAAAAAATCTGAACAGTGTCATGATACTAATATTAATTTTCAGCACACACATTGTGATACATTCTTCCTGCATAAGAAGCAAGTTCTCATCTGGGGAAGACAGAATCTGGCATAAAATTTTCAACAAATTAAGAGCAGCAGTGCATTTGAAGCTCAGTATTGATCAGCATCTCAAACTACAGACAATACTCTCTTTCTGTGTATTTCAAAGCATATTATTTAGGGACTTTCGATGCATGAGAACATCAATCCTTGCTGTTGTAAGATGCATGCAACTTCTGAAATCTATGAACTTCTCAAATCTCATTTGAAAATGTCTAAGCACCTAAACTGAAATAAATATGTACTTTGTACAGCATGAGAAACACTTCTAGAGGGCAATGCAGCCACTCTACAGCCCAAGAATAAAACCACTGTCTGGGGGAGAATACATTCTTAAAACTACAATCTGGGAATGAACTAGTTAAACAATTAGTAGTGGACAACTATCAGCTAGTTGATGTAGGCAGAATGAAGCAAAATAAACCATACACAGCAATAATACAGAAATCTATTTCTGCACTTTTGCTTAATTTTGAACTGTTTATAATAATTATACTTGGAATGTGTAGAATAACACAGAATAAACAGGAAGTGACTTAAAATTCAATTCTTACTTGTTAACAAGTGGAATGCTTAGTGCCCAACCAGCAGCAAAATCTGGAAATTTAAAGACTGTAGGATTTTCAGCAAAGGCATAATGGTGAATTATTGTAGATTCTTCATCATATAATGCTTTACCTAAAAACCACTCCTGTAAAGGAATATAGGAAACAATTTTGTTCATCTACAGCATCCTTTTAGTGAAGATGACGACTGCATTCATGCTGAATAAAGCAAACCTGAAAACAAAAACAAGGGAAGCATATTGTTCACAATAAATAATCTGGATAAAAATCTGTACTTGGTAAGAAATGAAACTAAAGATTGTTCTGTGAAATCAAATAAAGGCTGCATTTTCAAACTCCAGAACATGCCTTGGCTTCCACCTGTTCAAAGAACACTGAATCCCAGAGTCAAAGAATGGCAGATGTTAGAAGACGCCTCTTGAGATCATCTGTCCTATTCCCCTACTCTAGCAGGATCACCCAATGCAGGTTGCCCAGGACTCTGTCCAATCATGCTTTGAATACATCCCACAGTCTCTCTGGGCAACCTGTTCCAGTGTTCGAATTCCCAAACTGACTGCTCTCTAGGCAAGACACTCAAAAGCATTGTATTCAGGAACTCCATACAAAGCAGTTTTGAATTTCCATCATCTGGGCTCTTCTCCTCTAGGGAACTTAAAAAGAGATTTCAGCTGTCACACCCTCACTGTCTCACTACAACATTTTATGAGTTCTTATGATTCTCAAAGATAAACTGTTCTTCAGACAGATCTTTTATACTCTTAGGTATCAACAGCTAGCTACTAAGTCATTGCTGCCCATTGCATTTGGTTTATTCATCCCAGACATCTTTGGAGCTGTTAAGATGACTGGAAGAGGAGTGGCACATACAATTTGGTTTAACCTTGCTGCCATCTTCCACTATGAAAGCACAGTTTGAATCCATCTACTGTTGAAACACAGAATCACAGACGGGCTGAGATTGGAAGGGACCTCTGGGGACCACCTGGCCTAACCTCCTCTGCTCAAGACAGGTCCAGCTACAAAGCAGGATGCTCAGGACCATGAGTCCTAATGGCTCATGAGTTAGATCCAAGGATTGAAACTTCAAGTCTTTGGGCCAGTGTTCATTCATCTGCATAATAAAAAAGCATTGCCTAATGTTCAGGTATAATTGAGCATCTGAGTGCTTGCTTTGATCTTTATATCTAAAGACATACCTCACTGTTTTTCAGTTTTACTGCAGTCAGTAATGCCCTTGGTTATCAATGTAGGACATTCTCTTACATTCCTCCAGTCTCTCAATGCTTTGAAACATCTGTTTTCACTCATTATTACATTCAATACTACACTTGTATCAGTCTCAATATTTCTGTTACTAATATCTACATATCCACATTGAAAAGCTGCAGATTCATCGACAATTCACATGCCCACTGCAGACCTTTTAGTGAGATAAACATGTATCAACTTTTTATTATGCAGACTGCTGAGACTTTAAAATTAATATTGAATGAGCTCTGATATAAATCACCTTAAGTTTTGTACCTGATGGACTACTACTGTATATAAGAAATCATGGATGGACTGTTACACTAAGATGACAATTGCTATGTACAAAAGCAAAATGTTTTCCTTTTATCGCAGGTTGGAACATAGTTTGTTATTTTATTAGAATCTGTATGTAATGCAAACAAGAAAGCAAAACTGGCAAAAGGGCAGGATCTAGAACAAAAAGGTTAATGTTTCTATTCTGAAAATATCAATTACAAACAGGTGTTTCTGAAACAGAAAAAAAGGATATTCCAAAGGTCTGAATATATTCAGTCCTCTGTTTAGAAGACCAAGTGTTTTAAAAGGTAAGACTTCTGAACTGTTATTACCATTTTAGAAAAGAACTGTGAGAAAACACAAGGCCGTGTGCTTGAAAAGGAAGTAAATATGCTAAGGTGAGTCCTGAAGCAGAACTACAAAAAAGAAACAAAACGTGTTTCACACAGATTTTGGCTTCTTCTATTACAGGCAAAGGACTGACACCAAGGTGTTCTTTTTTCTGAACACTGAAAATTCTAAATATTAACACCTTTCATGTGTTGGCATTGCCAAACTTGTTTTGCTCCTTGGTGACTGTACTTCTATTTTGTTCTCTTTTGGTGTTGGTTTTTTTCTGATAGGTACAGAATACTAATCACCAAGACAGATCAGAAACAGAACGCAAGTTAAACACCCTTCTATTTTACATCAGACACAAACTAACATCAGTCATTAGTCTCATGATAATCAGAATTGGTAACAGACAGGAAAATGGGGAGAAGGGACCACAAAAGAGACTATATTGATATTTTTATTTATGGTACATAATTTTCAGGCTATTCACAGAAAAAAAAATGGTTTCTCTGCTCAACTTTAATAGTTCTTCAACAGCTATACAGCCATTTGTACTGCTTCACGTTAAATACCTTGCTCTCAGCCTCAGCAAAAAGAAATCTATGCCCCTGTTTTAAGGTGTTTGGACACATCTCTTCCAACATTTGGCAAAACACAATCACACTCAAAAAAAGGCAAATATCTACATTTTAATTTCACCTTAGACTTGTCAAATCTTCTGAGTGTTTCTAGCAATTTTACGACTTGTATTCTTGTATCTTCTTCACAGAAGAAAATCCATGAGGTGTTCCTACCATAGGTAACAGAGAGGCTAAAAAAAGAAATAAACATTTTACTAAAAATGTGGCTTATGAACAAAAATGGTAAATTCGAGGCATGTTCCCCAAATATAAATAATTTGGCATCAATTCTCCATTTACACAGAAGCAGAAAATTTTACTACTGCTTTAGAATTACAAATCAAAGGATTACTGTGAATGGATAAAGATACTGAATCTGCTGCTATCTCTTTATAAAGCACAAGTTATTACAGAAAGGAGGGAACAGAGATACATAAAGAATTTCCACTCAAATGTACAGGTCTAATAGCCATCTATGAATTCAGACATCCATAGATGGGAGGTTAGGTTACCTTCCCCTTCTTCCACCATCGGCCATCTAAAATCTAACATCACTGCAACCATTATCAAAATGCCTAATGACTGGTTTCCTCACAGCTGTTGGACACTGATCATTCCCAACCTAAAAACATCATTAGCTTTTCCAGTACAGTGAAACTGTACAGACTGAAGGGACTCCTCAAAGATAGCAAAACTGCCAGTACAGGATTCCTGACTCCTCCAGAAAACAGTCATTCCTTGTTTCTCTGTTCCTCTAGCCTCAATTCTTTCATTACTCATCAAAACAGAGCTGTATTAATTAATAACATCCTTATGGAAAAAAAACCTACAATCTTTATTTGTCCAGTTTCCTTTGCATGGCTTTTACATTGATTCAATTTAGCAAATCATCTGAGGAGAGGGAAAAGAAAACTGGTGTCTATAAACATCACAGTCTGCTTTCTCCAAAGCAGTTCCCACTTATAAAATCAGCACTGAAGAGAAAATGCAGAAATGTAAGTCAGCAGAAGTAAAAAAGGTTGATTGAATCATTTATGTTTTAGGGAGTTATGTTTGCCTACAAAAAAAAATGACACCCAAACCAAAATCCACTCAAAAAAGCCAAACCCCTCATCTGAGAAATACTTAAGCTAGAAAATGTGTTACCTGCCTCTGCAGGTATAGCAATAACATGCTAGAAGCACCAGATGGTTACCAGGTGTTAAACTAGTTCAGTCTTTTTTTGCCTGGAACCAGTTATTGTGCTGGTTTGGGCTGGGGTAGAATTAATTTTCTTTACAGTATCATGAGAGTCACCCTCCTGTTAAACTACCTTCCTCTGTGTCTTGCAACAGTATTTGACTATTGACTGCTTTCTGCTTAAGAAATTTAATCTGCTAAACTCCAGTAGCCAGAAGGACACATCATTCATCCTTTCAGTCCATAAAAGCATATAAGTGGTGCAAAGTCAACACTGAAATCCAGGCAACTCTGCCATTCAGCCAAGAAAGCAAGACACAGTCAAGTGGGAAAAACACTTCCTAGCTGCCCCTCTAAAACTTGCCAAACAAGTTCAGAAAGGGTATCAGATACACCCCATGCTCTTAAATATGTACAGTAATTAGTACCCTGTGAAGACTGCAGGCTTTTCTCTCACTTTAATGCTCAGCTAGAAGTTCAAGACAGAAGTGTCAGGATTTACAGGAAAGCAGGTAGGTGAAGGGCAAGGGGAAAACATAAATGACCCCTAGAAAAAGAATTACTGCATCTTGTGAATATAACATACATAAATCCACAAAAATAATGAGTAGCTCCTCAACCTATTGATGGACAAACAGAATGATTGCCAAGGCAAAGTACTTAAGATCTCCAAGAGAGTCTTATGGAGACATCAGCGGAAAAAGTTTCACAAAAAGTTTAGAGTTCAGACTGCAAAGACACATTGGAGATATCCAGATATGATTTCTGTTTTGGATAATCTTTTAAAAAGGATTTCTTCTCTGCTCAGTGAACATGGTTACTGAGAAGAAACATAGCAGGCCTTCTGGGTACAGTAAGGATACTGTCTCAGACATCCACTGATTGTATCTTCTGAAATTAAATATTTTGTCCAACTTAACCTGTGCCCAAGAACTAAAAATTAAGAATTTCCACAACTGCTTAGAGACCTCCTTAAGAATGCTGACATCTACAGAACTGCGAAATCTATTCTTTTGAAAGCAGTTTTCTGATACAGATGCATCTTATATCACAGTTAAAAGCATCATCAGCTGCTGCAGGATGGGCTGAACTCCCTTCTTCCTCTTTTGTCCACTGAGAAAACAAAACAATACAAGCTTCAAAACATCAACATACTTCTGAACTACTCTATGTCTTCATTTGCCAAAAGTACTAAGTGAAAGAGTACACACAAGGAAACTCATATACCGTAAGTCTCAAGATGGAAATCCTCTACATAAGATTCCTCCTCTAATTTCTAAAGAATTTTCTTCTGCTTTCTCACACAAATGAGCATTTGTATTTATTCTTTTCGTTTTGCTATCTTGTAAGAGCTGTATCTGTAAACCCTGTCACTAAGACATAAATAATTCAGAAGAGGAACCACAAGGTCATTGAAACAGAGCTATGCAGGAAAAAAAAAAGAAAGATGACCGATAGTCTGAACATCATCTTCCAGTTTTTCAATTTACTTCAAATCTCTTTTGCTATTTTTCACTGTTTACAAAAAATCTCTAAGACAGCTGCTATACAAGCACTATTTACATTTTTCTACACACAAAGCAGTGGTAAGCAGAAGGAAAAGTATCTTGTCCTGCAACCACTCTGACATACAAACCTCACCCTGAATACATCTAATAAATTATATTAACTAAATTAAACCTCAGGAGGCTGGATATTTCAAATGCAAGCCTCAGGCAAAAGAGAGTCTTCAGTGTCATGGAGCTTCAGAATTACTAAAACAATTTCCTGACAGTCTGCAAGATACTACCATGTAAATGCAGCAGGTCTTCCTTGAAGCCATCTGCATAAGCTAAGAAGAAAAGATACTTGAGATTACCTGTCTTTTCTGAGCATACTAATATGAAAATTTGCCAGATAAGCATCTACAAAGATGCTGAAACCTACAATTTCTCACTATGGAGACATACAACCTCTTACAAACACTGTAAGCAATAAAAACCCCAAACAAGTATTATGATATCTTTAAATTTATTCCACTTCATCCAGTCAAGTAATCTGAAAGATCAAAATTTCTGTAATACCTTACAGTGGGGACCAAATGGAAAAATACACATTGATAAATGCACAAATGGAAAAATACACATTGATAAATGCTTCTTTAGACTAGTTTACTTTCCTAATAATTTTAAAATGCACCATGATTTGAAGGTTGTTGCTCAGTTAAATCCTATTATTATTGTTCTTGTAATTTAAATAGGCTTCTCTGATTCAATTAAGTTTATCAGAAAATTGCTTTGTAAAACAAAAACAGGAAGGACAGTAAGATAATTAAAATACAAGGTTGCAGCTCTCATTTAAAAAAAAAAAAAAGACCTTTGCTTCAGAATAAGGAGGTCTGAGTAACCAATATATATATATTTTTGGTTACAAAAACCTCAAAAAATAACTGGCATTCATTACACTTACTCTGTCATTAATGGCAATATTGTCCATGCACCTTCATGCCTGTTGATCTGATGAATAAGCAGAACCGTAGGCAATTCCTTTAAGAAAAATAAAAAGTGTTCCCATTAAACTTGAACTATATGCACCTCCTAAATATCAATTAATTTCTAAAATTATTCTGGAATGACTACTTAGTTTTCATTGGTTTTGACTGGCAAGTAGCCCTGAAGAATAGATTACCTAGGCTGGTATGAAACAAGGTGCATTGCAAGTTACAGACAGTGCTTCTTCCAACTCATAATTTCTGAATCATCTTTTAGTTATAAAGCTAAAGACTTCAAGCTAAATGCTCTGCATAAGAACCCATGTAATCAATATATCATAGTAATCTCCTTGTCATACCATAAAATCCCATAAAAGAACACATATAAATAATAAAGGGTGTTCTACAGAGGCTTCCATTGGACAATCATGTTACACACAGCTTTAGTTAAGAGTTCTAACACTCCTTACTTTGAGCTGAGTTTTGACCTGTCACACTAACATCATGACAAAAACTGATGGATTTACAGAAAAATCAAAATGAGGAGTTAGCATTTTTTTTTCTTTCTAAAAGATCAAAGAAGCTTTTCTACAAAGGAAAATATTTCTCGTAAATTCCTTTGCTCTTTTGTTACTTGAAACCACTTTGAAGTGGCAGATCCCAGTGTTTAGCAGATAAGCTATCATTCTAGGGTAGTTTCCAGAAAAGGACCATTGAAACAAAGCCTTCCGATAAACCAAATTGCACAATTTGTAATACAAGAGAAAAGCTGGATACAGATACACCCCTTAATACACGTGCAGTGCCTTACTCCACGAAGGAGTCCTGCAGCA
Organism: Aegithalos caudatus; assembly: GCA_013389925.1. NCBI lineage: Eukaryota > Metazoa > Chordata > Aves > Passeriformes > Aegithalidae > Aegithalos > Aegithalos caudatus. The sequence continues at coordinate 20,481 of WEIU01005606.1, read as the reverse complement.
TCCTTCTGGCCAGATGTGACACCAGCTAAAAAGAAGGGAGAGGCTCCCTGCTCACATGATAGTCTGACAGGGGCCACTGCCCACAGGAGCACAGGACTCACCACTGCACTCAGGGGAACAGCACTTTGGGTTGGCACAAAACTTCACATGAGATGCTTAGGAAAGCACAAAAGGTCAGCAAGAGAGGGATCCTGGTGGGTTGAGGAGTGGTTTAAGCCCAGCTGGAAATTAAACACCACACAGCTGCTCACTGAACCCCTTTCTACCCCTATCCTAGCTGAAACCAGGACAAGGAAGAAAAATCAGTGGTAAGTATAGAATAAAAAGGGAATTGGTCACTTGTCTGGCCATGCCCTGCTCTGATCATTACAGTCTGTCATGTCTTAAATACCATTTCTAGCTCCTGGGCAGGAGGCTTTGTGTGTCTGTATTTGGAGGTCTGTGTTCCCAAACCAGAGAGACGATCACAAGTCGTAGGGGTGCACTGTTTCTCCAGGCCCTAATCCTTTTCCACTTACAGCTTGCATGTGCCAAGCATCCCTGCTTGATGAATGCTTTTTGTGAACCATGCCATTAACATAAAATTCACACTTAAACACAAAAATAATTTATTTTCTAAGAAAAGCTCTAAGAAAAAGTTTACACTATTTGCTGACTCTATCAAGTTTACTTTAAATCCTTTTTAAAGCCAGTTAAGCACAGCACCTAGAAATACATAAAACCTCCAAATTTCATATGATAAAGAAAACATCTCTACTGCTGTAAGGAATAACTTGCTCAGGAGTGAGTTAACCTTATACAAAAATAAGGATTTGTGCTATTGGAATAACCCAAATTGAAAAGAAACAATGCCAAAGCTCTAAATTGGAACAGGATATTGACCAGCATCTCAAAAATCAGCATTTCTTGATTCATGGTTCCAGTTCAAACTAACCTAACAAATATGTTTCTGCTTGCTTTCAATTTACTGAAAAACCAAAAGTTCAGAGTTTTTTGTGGAAGTGGCAAATCTTAGTCATAGTATTGTGAACACCTTGCATTTCACTATAATTGGTATAGTTTTATCTTTATTGATTTTATTTACTTAGATTTATTTATTGTATAAATTTATGGTAAAAACATGAAATTATGCTTACTTATGGGACTACAGATAGAAAGATAAAAAGGCAGACCTCTGTCTTTACAGAAACATTTATTTTTATACTCATACCAAGCCTGCAGTTACACTAGTATTTGTAGGCAGCCATGTATTTCATGTACAGTAAGATCCAGACAAAGAGAAAAGTAGTTAATAATAATATATTCAGTGTCTCTATCACACTAAAAGCTGAAACTGGATTAATTTCAGATAAAAAGAACATTAACCCATGCAAAAGATATTAAGTAAATAATGTCATCTAAGTAGCTGTACCATATACTCTATTTCCTTTGTGCAGAGCAAAGGAGTGATGATAAAGAAAAAGCAGTCTCTCTTGAGCTAATCCAATACTTTTACAAGGCATATTTTTTCTTTAATATCTTATAAACTGGTTCTCTTTTTCTACCCAACTTCCTCTAAAACATGAAAAATACATGTCCTGCATGATCCATTCCTTCCACTCACCTCTAACCATGCATCAATTCTAATTTTATAAAGGAGAAACTTAAAACACACTGTTATAGGTCTATAACACAGCCTCTTTCAAAAACACAGGAGGATTGCTCTGGTTTTTCTTTTCTCATTTTTACTCTGAACCAAGTGGAACTGGGCTGACCTATTCATTTTATTTATTCTATCTTCAGTACAAGGACAGAACAAAAAAGCAAAGTGTACTGCTGTCCGCTTTGAGGAGTGGAAGGGCATGTGCAGTCAAGGTAATGAAATGTAACTTGCACACTGTGTCTATCTCATAAAACTCTCCTACAAATACATCCATGGCCTGTACTGCATTCACTGATTATTTTAGCCTGAAACTATTGTTTCCACAGTTACAAACCACGTGTGTTTTCATACATAGCAACATTTTACATATGACACAAGTAAAGTAACTTATAATCTAATAGAATAATTTAATCAGTTTTTGAAGACTGAGAAAACAGCCTCCACACTTACACAACTGACCTGACTTTAAAGGGCAAAACCAAGAAATGGAATTGCTTGTGGTCTGAAAAACAGCATAAGACATTTTTACTCCAAACACCACCTACTCTATCAGCACAGTGAGATCAGCAATACCTGCCACAGATTACAATTGCAAACTTTACACAAATTAAAAGCTAAGCATAAATAAAGGAGCTAGATCCATGTTTCCAAGCCACTCTACAGACACAGACTCACACAGCCTCATTTGTACCTTAAAATCAACTAGTTTTTTAATGCAAATTGAAGTATGAAGACACTAATGACACAATCAGCTTCTCACCAAATCAAGAGAACTCTGACTCTTGAACCTAAATATTGAAAGATCCTGTCATTAACATGAAAAAACTTAAAGGAAAGACAATTCAGAATAAAATAATTAAGAACTAAGGAACTTTTAAACTGAAACAAGTACCAGTATTCTTTCTGCACTACATGCAATTTCATATTAATCTACCAAATCCTACATGAAAAACATGCAATTCACAGAGAACAAAACTATACAGGATAAAACCAAACTAAAATGCTAAGGCTTCATAGACTACGAGGTCAAAATTGGCTTCTGTATTCACTGAGGATGACAGAGATCCACCCAAGCTAAAATGGGATTTCAAGGCTAGGTCACATTCTCTATGAGCCTCTAGCAGAGCTGTGTTTGCTTTGTTTTCCTACAAAAGAGTTCACTGAATTTCATCTAAGCATAACCAAACCTTGCCTAAATGTATTCTTTTGTGAGAACACACTATATTAGAACACAACTCAAACTAGATCTTGCTCAGCACTATTAATTCTATGTCCTGGGTGACACAATTTTCAAAGTATGACGTAGATACAGAACTGTGGTGAAACTCAAAATATAACAGCAATGTGTTTGTCATTATATTACTGAGTCACCTGAGCAGAGCAAAAAGTCATCTTGTAATAGACTAGAGAAAAATAAAGTAGTATATAAGGATTTCCTCCTAGTGAGTCCTGTTTGCTGATATCTGTAGGTGTTTTGCATATATCATCTCTGTGTTTTGTGAGCTTATTAAACTGCCTCATGAAGCCCAGACCTGGGGGCAGGAGGGGGGATCTTAAACCCTGAGCACTGCTGCTGAACTGCAGAGCTCCAAAATTAGAAACGTTTTCCTATCTCTACATACCCTATAAGCACGTAAAAACATTTTCCCCACTCTCTTATCTTCTTTTCAGTAATCAACCCTAAGATATATTCAGAGCTAGCCTACCTTCTCAGCCTTCCCTTGGGAGGTTAAATAAGCCAAGCTCTTATCATCATCTGTTATGACTACTTTGACAAAGTAGAGCTGTGGAATACATACTGAAGTCTCCCTACAGCTTTATTTTCAAAAACATGCCAATTCTGTAGACATCCTGAAAGATTTCTAGAAGAAAGTAATACCAAAAGAAATAGTAAAAGAAAGTAATAGCAAATCTCCTACCTCTAAGCCCAGTGGGTCAGAGAATTTACTGGGAATTGCCAGCTTCAAGCATTATACCAAACACTACATCTTCTCTTAAATAATTTTCTTAAATATTGAAAGGCTCAATGCACATTTCAAATATTTTTAATGTTTTAAAGATGTATTCATTTTATCAGAGCCTCATTTCCAAGAATCCAGGACAAAATATTATTTCAATAATCCCCTTCAAATAAAACTCATTAACTATTTAAAGTACTATTTTACAATACCACTGGAAATGAACTTTGCTTCTGTTTAACACACGTTATTTAGGAGTTTCTCCAATGTTATCCAGTCCTTTTAATTCCGGGCTCTATTCCTCCCTTTAGGTTTCATTCATAGAATTGCAGAACCATTATGAGTTGGAAGGAACCTTTAAAGCTCTAGTCCAATCCCCTCCAGTGAGCAGGGACACCTGCAGCTACATCAGGTTTGCCCATTTGCCCAGCACACCAACCTTAAACGTTTCCAGGGATGGGATATCAACCACCTCTCTGGCAAACCATCAGTGTTTCACCTACATCACTATAAAGTTTCTGCCTTGAGTCTATATCTATTCTCCTTTAGTTTACAAACTTTACTCTTTCCTTATCATTACAGTACCTCTAAAAAAGTCAGTTCCCATCTTTCTTTAAAAGCCCCAATTAAGTACTGAAAGGCCACAAGAAGATGCAAAAAACCCCACAACAACAAAACCCATGTTTCTAATAAGGCATGGTTTCCAATAATCTTTTGCTCCCCAGGAAGCCCAAAGTAATAAAGTATGATGTACTATTTTCCATTAGAGAGAATTTCTACTTCCATTCTACTCTCAGATGCCCGGTTATCATTTAAAAAAAGAACTGAGTTTTCATAATATATTTCATTTCAGAGAGTTCAGTAAAAGGCCATAGTGATACCCTGATTTCACAAATCAAGAGCAAGTACTGTGTGCAAATTAAGAAATTAGACCTTGTTTTGTAAAAATGCAAATAAAAAGATGTGGAAAAAAATCTGGAAGAATTTCAGTGCTTATTATAAATGCTACTACAGATGTTTATAAGAGAATAGCCTAGGATGACAACATATTGGAGTAAAGTGCCATTTGTTTGCTCTTCACTTGAGTGAATAAACAGCAGCCAGGAATACTTTCTCCACAGCTCACAGTTTACAAGAACTCTAAATAAATGCAATCATGAAAAAGACAAACATGTGGTATACAGCACATAGCTATTATTCATGAAACCCAATAATAAAGATGAACCACTATAATCATGTCAATTGGTCTGAATAAGATCTTTGTTTAGAATGTGTTTAAGATAGGATTTTTGCATTGTAGTTGATAATATTAGTGTGCAAAGTGAGTTTTTACTTAAAAGCAAAGTCTTTGTCAATCCCAACTAGTGCATAAAAACACTTCAGGTTGGATATTAGGAGTGATTTCTTCACTGAAAGAGTGATTATGCATTGGAACAAGCCTCCCAGGGCAGTGGTGGAGTCACCATCCCTGGAAGTGTTCAAAAAACTGAGCAGATGTTGCACTTCCTGATATGGTTTAGTGAGTGTGGTGGTATTCAGTCAAAGACTTGATAATCTGGAGACTTTTTCAACCTTAATGATTCTGTGATTCAAGCAATTAAATTAAGAAATTTATGGGGTTCAGATACTCCTTTTAGTATGAGCAAGACTAGCAGTATAAGTAGGTTTTTATATCCACAGAAAGCCTGAAGCATCTTTCACTGACAGCAAGAGCGAGACAGCGGTCTCCCAAGCTAAGTCAGTGTGATACATGGGAGCACATCCCCTCCCCTCTACAGGCTCTGGCCAAGTAAATCTAATGTACCCTTTTTAACTAGGGAAGAAAAGAAGGAACAGCAGAGCAGAAAGAAGCTTCCACAAGGCAAGAAATTTGGTCAAAGTATTTCAAGTGCCAGTATAAATGCTCAGGAGAATTTACAAGAGCAAAAACAACTGCCACCAAGTAATGATTTTAATCTGATGGTTTAGCTATTCTAGTCTCATGTATACTTGAGCACTCTATTCAAAGATGACTGAGCAATTTTAATATAGCCAACAGCAGTGGAGAAGGAAGCTTTATAGCACTCTTGTTCTTTACTGAGAAAAGAAACACCTCAGTAAAATGGGTTTGTTCAATTCCTATTAAGTATGCAGAGATTGCTGCTGAAGAGGCTGAGAGAGACACTTAGCCTAAAGCACTTTAAACTTCTGAATTTCTTGTATATATTTTGCTCTGACATGACAAGACACCTCTGTGAGGTGACAGGCATTTATGAAAGTGAAGGAAGTTACTATATATTTGATTGGTAAAAGCAGCTATATAAAAATGGTATATGATGTGCATAGGCAGGGCTGAGGGCAGCCCATTCATCACTACTAAAACATTTAGAAGATCTCATTAGTGCAGAATTATTTGACTTGTACAAATTTCTTCAAATCTGCTGAGCATCCATTAGAGGAAAACGATCCTGTTCACCTTCCAGCACTAAGTGTAGGTAACTTTTACCATTTCAACAGTTAATGAGCTAGACATTAATTCTGCTGATAATAAAGCCTAGCAATTGTCAAAAGGATGTGTACCTTTGCAGAATGAGAAGCAAGGGCATATTAGAAAGTCAAAGATCAAACAATTAAAACAAAAATCTAGGAGAACAGCCGGAAGAAAGCAAAGATAAAACAAAAGTCCCTCAGATGTTTAAAGCCCTGCAAGTTGACCTTGAAGAGATTTAAAACAACTCCAAAATACATTTTCAAAATTAAGCAGTAGCTTTTGTGCACTTTTCCTGGAATGCTTTCACAAGTTTTTATTTTGAATACACCTCACCTTTCCACAGAACAGAGTTTAGTACTTCACAACTTGAGTACCCAAATATTGAAGCCCCAGAATGAGCAGTTACTCTTTAAAATGCAAATCCTAAAAGGAATGAAGTGTTCTGAAGCAAAACAAAGAAAAATGACCAAGAGCATACTGGTACTAGGCAATGTATGCAAGCAGAAGAAGTAGCAACATAAAACAAACACCAGTGCTAATGTGGATAAAAAAGTAGAAATGGGAACGTCATACATTGACCACTCTTATTAGTGTTTTATACTGCAAGCTCTCCCCACATAATACAAATGTAGTTTTATGGACAGATTTGGAAAATAAATCTAAGTATCAGAGTTGCAGATGATGTTGCAAACACAAGAATGAATAAATCCTTGTAGAAAAAGCAAGTTGCTGCTAGGAAGGAAACAAAGTGCACACCATTATTTTACACAAAGAACCAAAGGGAATAAATCTAGTAATACTGACAAATCAAAAAGTTTAAAGCTTTAGAAGTTAAAACACACCTGTTTTAATTTTAAAAAATAGGGTTGGTCTTCATATGGTGGAAAACCTTGCCATAAAGACAAACAATTGTAGACACAGAGATAGAAATGCAGGTCAGAATGTAGCCCAACACTTCACTCAAATATAATCTGTTAAACCTTGTTAAAACTGCAGAATCAAAAAATGAATTGCCAGGTCAGTCTCAGCTCGAAAGTGGCTTCCAAGAAATGGGAAGCCATTACAGGAGGGAGAGAAGTAAACAAGGTTTTCATATTAGAATGCTGAATTTGAGCAAGAAACTGAAAATTGAAGCAATAGGTATATTACAGATTGCATTGAAATTTTGGCATTAATTTTGAAAAGTCTCAAGGAAATTATGCCTATCTTATCTAAACAGACAAATCAGTTTACAAACAACTCAGTTGCCTTGAAAATAAGTTCTTCCACTAAATCTTATGACCACATTATTAACTTCATGTGAGCTTTTCAGTAAGTTCCAACCTACTCCGAGAAACATTGGGAAATTTTAACTGTAGAGCTTGTTGTGGGTTCAGAAAAAGAATGTATGCCTATTCATTTGTTGAATACATCTATCATGGAAAGAAATAAGGAGAAAACAGTGCAAGAAAAGCATCTTCAGAGTTGTTTCTATCATAGCCTGATAGTGTTGAAAAATTGGAAATTTCAGGTGA
>WEIU01005602.1:436919-455961 GCA_013389925.1 Aegithalos caudatus | reverse complement strand
AAAAAAAAAAAAAAAAAAAAAGGAAAAGTGAGGAAAAAAAGGGGAAAAGGGACCACCAGCCCTTGCTTCAGTGTCAGTCCAGTTGATGGCATGGCAATCCCAGTCTCAGTGCCAGTCCAGGCAGTAAGTGGCAATCCAGCTGCATCAGTCCAGCTGATGAGGTGTCCAGGGTCTGGAGAGCACCACTCAGGCTTGGTGTGGGGGAGAACCTTTTTATGCAAAGATTTCACTGCCCCAAAGACAGCTTTCTCACTTTCTGTGCTAACTAGTTATCATGCACAGTCTGTTCTTCAACATCTTTGGGGCATGGCTTAGAGGGCTTCGAGGACCTTGGGTGGTCCCAGTCCTGCCTTGTAGTTTATGTCCACTTCCTGCCATTCCAGCATTTCTGCTCCACTGTGTTGTGGGTCTTTCTTGTGAAAAGGTGCTGCCATATTTCCACCTGGCCTCCCTTCTCCAGCCAAAACTTAGACTTTCTCACAGGATTTTAATAACAATACTCCTTGGTTATTACCATCCATCCTTGTCTGTTATTACAAAGAGTTCCTTGGCTCCACAGCCATCCAGTTATCAGTGCCTGAGACACACACATTTGCCAGTTATCTTCTGGCAGTAGAGAGCTCAAAAAGATCTCACTTTGGACCACTGTATTTTGGGTCTCAAGAGAGTGGGCTTTAGTCACAGTAATTTTCCACCCTAGCCAAAATTCAAGTCGGTAACTTTTGTTAATAGTTCAGCAACAGATTATTATTTTACTTGGGTTATTACTCAGACAAGAAGAAATTTTGTAATGCTGCTTGTTAAAAAACAGGTGCTCATTAGACAGCACTAGTTCCTGGGAACAGACAGTGTTTCTGATAAGCTGAAGAGGGGCTTTGTCCAGGTGCAGTTTGTCAAGGCTGAGTCCTAATGAGAATTTCTCAGATAACAGTGCACACCTTCTCCTAACTGAAGCTCTTTGGGCTGCCCTCTCACAGGGAAGGTGTTCCTGTTAAAACTGGCCTTATGACTTTAGATTGTTCCATCAGCACGTGAGTTCAAATCCAACCTCTTCTGCCAAAAGAAATAAAACAACGTCTTTGGAAACAGTAAGTACACCAACAGTGTTGCAACAAACATATTTCAACAAACACACTGCACCACCAGAGTTGTCTCCACAAGGGGTATCCTATTTTAATTCATACAATTCCTCTGTCTACCCCAAGATTCTTCACTGGATCCTGCTTCATACACATAAGAATTTGAGGGAGGCAAAGGGTTATTCCCTTAGCATCTCCCTTGCAATTCCTCCAGCAACAATTTCTCTCTGTTTTGCTGCAGCTAGCAAAGCCCTAAGGTGATAGTTTTTGATCCTTAAATGTAGCATTCTTTGGATTTATTTTATAAGTGTTATAATAGCGTTTATTGTAATTTTAGCTTAGCTGGTTAGATATTTTGTAGCAGGGCCCCCTGTCCTTATCAGAAGTTGATAAGAGTTTCCAAGACAACCCAGGCCTTTGCCCAGACACTGTTTTCTATTGGTCCTTCCCTAAAGATTACTCCCTACCCATCCTTTGTAATGTATCTTTCCCCCTCTGTCCATCAATTATCCTCAAGGTCCAGAGGTTCGGCCAGTGGTTGGTGGACACCCAGAGCACCTCACCCCAATTTAGCTTGATTTGTTCTTGTTTAGGTAATTTAGTTGGCATTTGCCACCTTGCCTTGTTTTATTGGTTTACAACTTGTATCCACCCCCTGGAATGGTACTGGTAAAAGCCCCCTGCAGCTCAGGTTCGGGGTCTCTCTCTTCGGAGGCTCTGAGCCTGGGGCCAGGAGTTTTCCCCTGTGTTCCCCCAAATAAAATCTGCTCCCAAAGCCTTGAGAGAGTCTCCTCTTTCTCACCACAGCCGTGACAGTGAAGGTAACGGTGCTGCAGAGCCAAGAACCCACACAAAGGTGCTGTTGGAGCCCAGCCAGGGCTGCTGGTGATCAGCCAGGCGAGGCTGACCCCAGAGACAGAGCTGTGCACTGTAACACTTAAATTTTCTAATCCAGCTTCTAGCACCTCCTCCACCTAAGCTGGGTGAGGTCTTCAGTTTCCTTGTGTAGTACACACTCATCCCCCCTCAGATCTATTAAGGGAGGTGCATCTGGCCTTAGGTTAGACTTCTCTGCACGTGATTTCTTGGACATCCTCTCTGGCCACTCTGGCACTATATGTTCTAGTTGGTTTGTGGAGAGACTGTCCATTAGTGTTTTGGGAATTCCCTTCTGCCAACCTTGTAACCAAACTGCCAATCTCATGAGTGGACGCTTCCAACGACCCCAGTTGGAATAGGAGGAAATCCTGCTTGAAATTCTTGGACTAAATTGAGCATGTCTCACTCTACAAGTTTCTGGTTTGCTGACTGCTGTTTTTACTGACCGTACTTTCACCCAAAATTAATCCATTCTTGGGCTGCCTCTCCCTGGCCCACACTGCCTCCCTGGGCAGTGGTATCTCCTGCAGGGAAGGAGGTGGTACCATCCAAGGCAGCAGAAAGCCTGTATTTCCCCCTGTAATTGTAATGCCATTGATTTCAGAGAATCAGGAAGCCCTCTTATTAACGGGATCATGCAGCCAGCATCTACTCTCAACATCATAGGTAATTCTTATAAAGGGGTTAGGTTACACTCATTCATCATCTGAATGCATGCTGCCTTTTGAATGCTTTCTACTAATTCATCTGTGGTGCTTTCTGTGGTTACAGGGTCACCTTTCTCCAAGGGGTTTAAACTTCCAGCCCAGAAGGCTGCACTCTGGGTTAGGGACCACAGGGTTCAGCATTCCCCAGTAGTAAGGAAAACACTGGGACCCCAGTACTCTTCAGCTTTCTTTTAGCTAAGAAGGATTTGGTCTACCCCACTCAAAGAAACTCTCCAAACAAATTATGTTTCAGTTCCCGAGGGTGGTGGCTAAAGTCATTTTTTAACTTAGCTAATTCAGGAGCAGTAAAAAGTACCTCTTTGGCCATAATGATGGGGGGTTGATTCCGATAATTTTCATATAAAAATTAAGTTTTCATTAGTGGGCAGAGATGGGCCACACTGTCAGACTGGTTCTGTGAGCCTGTAGATGGGTTCTCATCCCATCCCATCTCATCTCTGTGAGAGCACCTGCTCTGCCTGTGACATGACCCACGCACGCCCCAGCAGCAGCCAGCGCCTTGGGCTCCCAGACCATATGCTTTTTTTTATCAAACTGCTGTTCTGGTTTCTTTTCTTTCCTAACTGCCCCTCTAGGTTTGCTGCCTGGGCCTGCAGGAACTGAACCTGTGCTTGTAGAGATTTAATCACGGCCGTCTCCTGATGGCTCCTGGTTCCTCGTTCTCGTTGGGCTGAAGCCCGTGCCACCCCTAACACAGCACAGACAGCTACTGTGCCTTCCCTCAGTTTAGATTTAATTTTCAATTGCATAGCTGTGACATGATCTATCATGCTTTGCACCCTGTGCCAATGTTCTGCAGCCCACTCCAGTGGAGACACAGATTGGTCCCCCTCACACCTACCAGGGAGCCAGTTCTAACTCATCAGCTGTGTAGCTTTTTAGTGCTACATAATGCACTATTTTTAAATTTAAATATTATGTGATACTAAATTAAATGCCTCAGAGAAATCCAAGTATCTAATAGTGACCCGGGTGTCTTTATCAACCAGACCTTGAACTCTGCTGAAAACAAAAGCTGACCTGTCTGAAAAGAGGCTCCATAGTGACAAGCCTAATTATATTTAGATTATCTAATTCTTATTTAACAGACTCACAGAAGAGCCATTTCATTATTCCACCTTGGGCTAGCATCTGGCTAATGTTTACAGCTCCATTGACTCATTATTTTTAACCAGCAAAACTATCTTGTCTGTCCTTAATATCTTTTGTCAGTTTTCTAAAGAGCATAGATAAATATCAGAGCAAGACCAGGTTACTCAACTCCTTACTGTCTCTCTTGATACATTTGTAGAATCATAATATGGTTTGGGTTGAAAGAGTCCTTAAATTTTTCTCTTTCCAACATCCCTGGTATGGGCAAGGGCACCTCCCACTAGACCAGGTGTTCCAAAGCCCCATCCAGCCTGGCCTCCTACATTACCTGGGAAGGAACATCCACAGCTGCTCTGGATAACCCGTGCTGGTTCCTCACCACCATTTATTCCCAACTTTCATAATGTTTTGTGCCAAGCATGCTGTCCTAGTCCTAGACCTTATGGCACATGCTTCAGCCTTGTAAAAAGCCACACTTAATAGGGAAGGGGAAGTAACCTACAAGACTAAATAAAAGCAGTCATTTGCCATAACTTCTAAAGCCATCTCCTATAGAGTAGGTAGAACTGATTCTTCTGCCCAGGAACTGATTTCAAAGCAATGGATGGATTTGTCCCTGTGACCTGTCATCTGGGCTGCAGTAACAGCTCAAGAACAGAAAACCTGTCTGCAATCCCTGAAAGGATCTTTCACATTCCCAGCATACATATTTTGGCTCTGCTGCCAAAAGCAGTGCCAGACCTGTGTGTGTCTCTGTGGGGAGAGACAGGACAGAGCTGAGTTACAGGCTGTGGGAGTCTCCTGCAGAATGCCATGGAAGCACAAAGCAGCTTGTCTCCCCCTGACCCTGAGGTGCCACACAGCAGATCCCTGTGGAGAGGAGGCTGCTGGAAGCTGCCAAACACCTGAATGTTTTTCATTTCATTTCATTTTCGTTTCATTTCATCAAATGCCTGATCACCCCGTGCAAGGACATCAGGAAAGCATGTTGCTGATGTGGCAGTGTGTGATAGGTCTCTTGGTGAGAATTACCATGTAAGGAAATACTGTGTCTTAAAGCAATGTATAAACCCAGCTCCTTTCCTTGAATAAAGGATTCAGATTCCCTGCTGGTCTCAGTCTGTGCGTCCATCATTTACAGGTCTCTCAGGAGTTTTGGGGTTATTCTTTTTTCTCCATTTACTTCCAAGAGGACTTAGGTGTTCATTCCAACTTTTCTAAAAGAAGAACATCAAAATTTTAAAGCCCTGTACACATGAAAATTACTATTCTCCTGACACTTAGAATAATTTTCAGCTTCTTTCTCAGTTGCCTGCTAAAGTTTTATAAACATTAAAGCCCTGCTTCCAGCCTGTAAGTTATTTTGAAATTCAAATCCGGTGACTTTTGAAGTAGAATTGTTTCACAGCTGTCAGGAAATACAGAGAGGCAGAGTTGTTTCTCCCAAGTCACACAACAGCTTAGTATCTTACCAAGAATAAATATTTCTTTATGGGTCAGATCATGAACAATTTATTTTTTCATACATTTACAGACATATAAGCAGTCATGTTTTATAGAATGGATGTTTAACCTGAAGAAGGACTACAGAAAAAATGGAGTGCTTCAAAATCTGATCAACAATATGTTGATAAACAAAATGTTCATATAATGCAGCTTCATAGAGACCAGTGCAGTATTCATCTTTAAAGCTGCTATTTAAGTAAAAATATCCTGATGTTTTCTTTGGATCCTTTATGAATTTAAGATGAAGAAAAAGAGAAAATCAAGAAGAGGAAACAGAATTCAATCATTGATGCAAAAGGATGGATTAGATTTCAGCGTTCACTTTGCCTCAGGTACACTTCAGGGAAATTCATGACCCTAAATATGCATGTATTTGTGTACATAGGCATAAATCCCATGCACCATTTTAACTGCAGTTTTCATTTTGAAATGTAGAGGGAAAAGACAAATATCTCTTCACTGTTCCCTTTTTCTACATCACCATAAATGGTATTTGCTTTTAAAAGTTTTTTGGCTCCCAAGAAACTGCAATACTCTAATTTAACAGTGCTATTAAGACCCATGAAAAAACTCATTTTGCCAGCCAGATTGGTAGCTTTACACCCTACCTCTGAGTGGCAAGAAGTTCAGGTCTCCACTGTCTGTGACAACTCACCCACACATGCTTTTAAGCCCATTATGGTGAGAAACAAGGTCTGAGGTGCAGGCTCTCTCCTAATATAAAAAATGATGTTCTGTAGTTTGTAATGAAACTGCTGCCTGCAGCAGTGGAACCACACTGGGCAGGACAGGACAGCACAGTCAGGTGGGCACTTCCAGTGTACAAACTGTAGTCAGTCAGCCAAAGGAAATTTCCCTCAGAGGAAGATAAAGGTAGCATGTCTCAGCATACCACACCATGTACCAGCACAGCTTTAGAGCTTCCTTTTCCCCATCAGGAAGTTTTGATACAATCTGGGTTCTGAAATCAGCCTTGTCCACCTCACCCCCCCATTGTTGCATGTGCAGTGGGAACATTAAACACTGTGGACATTCCTGTGCTGTGCCTGGAAATTTTCAAGGCTGGGTTGGATGGGGCTTTGAGCAGCCTGATCTGGTGAAAGCTCTCCCTGCCCATGGCAGAGAGTTGGAATGAGGTGGTCTCTAAGGTCCCTTCCAAGCCAAACCATTCTGGGATTCTGTGATCTGCTTAGGGCATATTATTAAGCAATAAGTCCGGGGACAGTGGAAGACTTCTGTCTTAACCTCACCTGCTTGTTTAAATGAGTCAATGAGACAACTCAAGTGTTAGAGAACTGGGTTACAAATAATTAGATCTTCTTTCTTGTATATGAAGTACGTATCTGCTGTATATGGGTTCAGGCATAAAAATTATTGTATCATGCTGAATGGGAATTTTTAAATTTTTTAATCTTGCAAATAATACCATATTTCAACTGTTCTACTTTTTCTCCATCCCAGTTCTGTCCAAGACCAGACTTCTGCTATTCTAAATAGCCCATGTATTCTCTCAATTCTTCCTCTTTCTGTGTTTGTTGATACAGAATTCAGGCTATGAATCTTTGAATGGAGTAACTCCTCCTCCTGAAAGTTTAATTGGACAGTAGCTGGCAGCTCTTGGGGAATAGTGGGCTCTGACTGCAGTTTTGTGTAGAGACTCTGCTGAATATCTCCCACAGTAGTCAATATCTTAGAGTAACTTCCAAGTAATTTCTACTATATGTTTTAAAATTAACTGATTTTTTCTGCTTTTCAGTAAAATAATCTTATTCTTTGCCACAGGTATAACATCACTATGATGTTCAAAACATGCATGGATTTGCAAAATATTCCCCACATCTCTTCCTCACAACTCTGTGCAAGGTCAAATTATGAAAGGTACAGAAGGCATATAAAGCAAGGAAATAAATAGTAAAAATAAATATTTCTTTTTTAACATTTATTTTCTGACATTTGTTCAATATCATCCCAGTTTGTTCCATTTTCTCAATTATTAAAGATATTAAGAATTTAATACCTTTACTCTTAGTTTTAGATTGAGGATTTTTTAATATATAATAGTAATTTCTGAAAATCTTAGAGATTACTATATCTGCAGTTGAAGTGCTAGTCCCTGAATGTTTGAAAGCCAGTCTAAAATCTACTAACCTTGAAAGGAGCACTATCAGACCATTTAAATAATCTTCCATTCTTTTCACATATCACATTTGCTGTAAGAAAGGAAATAACATTTCAGGAAAGTTTGATGCTTTATGTTTTATCTGGTGTGTGCACAATGCCTAAGAAAATAGTTTTTGAAAATTATTCTGAACAATTCTGGAGACAGAACTTTAAGTTGTGAGCTGTACAGAACTTCCACCAACATTTTCATTAAAAGTAAAATCCAACTTTTCGGATAGAAACATAAAAGGGAAAAACAAAACCCTATATCTTTCAACCTGCTTTTACCTCTGTAAATGTCAGGTTTGGCACAGTTGTAGTTGCATTCTGAGGCTAATTAGAACTTCTCAGTTTTTCCTGGAGGTAGCATTTAATAGAGCTCTCCTCTGCAGTATCTCTTAGCTTCTGAAACAAACAGCAGCTAGAAAACCAGTTCCAGTAGGGATAGAAAGAGCCACCAGAAATAAAGCAGAACCTATTGACTGTGAATGTGGGTTGTACAAGAAAGCTCATCCAGTATCATGACACTTACTTTTTGGAGCTATGCCATTAATAAATTGAATTTTTCAGAACGTGTGAAGCAGAGACTGAACTTTTTACTTTGCAAACAAGAAGTTTTCTACTTCTTTTGTATGCACCGGCTTTCAATTGCATTTTTAAATATATTATTTTTTCATTAGAGACAGAACAGAATATCAGATATCATGGTTGTATACACTCTAAACTTTCCTTATAAGGTTATAAAGCTCTGACTCCTTAATACCTCATCACACATCAGTGCACAACTTTTAACAAGCCTTTCCCAACTAATGAGTCTGCTCCCCTACCACAACTGTGTAGCACAAAAATCACAATATCCACCAGCTCTGCAACTGTTCTAATTTATAAACTAGTTCATATCCCTCCAATTCCATATCTGGATCCACATATTCACTTACATTTGAATCAGCAGAGCAGCATACGGAGAATGTTTTGGCTCTAAATCAAAGGCAGATGGAATACAGTGAGAATATATTTAATTCCTACTATCTACTGATGGGTTTAGGATCCAGCTCTCAGGTTTTCTCATTATCTGTATGTTTTCTGCACTCTTTGAGGTAGGAGAGAGCAAGAGAACAGGGAACATGTTCTCATGGAAGGCAGGGAACATGGGGCATTCTGATTCTGGGGAGAGGATTGGAAGGGTAAAAAGGAAAGAACTTGCGGTTGAGATAAAGAAAGTTTATCAGGGAAAGCAAAAGCCACGCACACAAGAAAAGCAAAGCAAAACAAGGAATTATTTCACTGCTTCCCATGGCCAGACAGGTGTTCAGCCATCTTCAGGACAGCAGGGTCCATCACAGGTAACAGTGACTGGGGGAGATACCACCATCAGGCTAAATGTCCTCTCCTTCCTCCTCCTTCCCTGCACTTTATATATACTGAGCATGATGCCACACAGTCTGGAATATCCCTTGGGGCCCTTGGGGTCACTTATCCAGGCTGTGTCCCCACCTGCCTTCTCAGTTTCCTTGCCAGCATGGCCAGTACAAAAACCAGAAAAGGTCTTGGTTCTGTGTGAGCGCAGCAATAACAAAACCATCTCTGTGTTATCAACCCTGTGCTCAGCACAAATCCAGAACACAGCCCTGTGCCAGCCACTGGGAAGAGCCCAACATTGTTCCAAGACACGGTTCTTAGAAATTGGTTAGAAAATAAAAGTGTGCACTCTTAGAACTTCTCTGAAATCATAAAATTGCACCACTGCCGTTTTCTACCGTGGCCTTGTTTGAATACCACATCATATCTTTTCTCATTTTAGCTGATTAAGATATTTTTACTTTTCTCATTCTCATCTGCAAAAGTGAGGCTGGTTTTATTATGATTTATAAAGCTTTAAAAAGATTACAACCTAAAGTCAATAAAACTGACTTGATATTGTTGAACAAAGCCTAAAGTAATGTGATCATGTAGAAGTTATGAGACAGGATTATTAAACTCTCCACACTTTCTTCAGTAACTTAATTATAGAAATTTTGGATAGCATGCTTGCTAAACTTCAAAAAGCTTTAGAATTCAGTTTTTCACATATTGAAATTTCCTTTCTTCTTTAAATTAAATTGTCTGCAATAGATTATTTTAATAATTGAAAAAGAAGTATTACATTTAGTGTGCACCTTTGCTTCATTTAATCTACCCAAAATAAGACATTTCCAAATCATACTAAAGCAGTACTAAATTTTGTGTTGGGAATTTGGTCTAAGATATCTTCTACTGCCCATGGAGTCACAGAATCCTCTCTTATTCACACACTGTCATGCCTATATTGCTTTTGAAACTTTTTCTCAGAAGAATTCTTAACTATGTACACTAAAGTAAAGCTTGTCAAATAGAATAGATATGAGCAGCAATACAGGTTTCTTCCAGCTGTCAGAACCACTGTAAAGATACCAAGCATTCATGCACAATGGTCAGAAAGTTTATTTTTGAAATCTGGGGGGGGAGGGAATAAAAAATACCAAAAAGGAGTGACACTACTGTTTTGTTTCTTTGTCTGAAGAAATCTGATTTCTTCTGAGGTCACTTTGCATCAGTCTTACTGAAGATGCCCTGCAGTTCTTCCACACTTCTAGATGGAGTCCAATTTATTTTTCTTAAAAGAGGTTTTTTCTTAAAAGATGTTTTTTCTTAAAAGATTTTCTTTAAAAAAAATTCTTAAAAGATTTTTTTCTTAAAAGATGTTTAATTCATGTATTTGCTAATTTGTAATTCACTAGAATGATGTGGTAGCATTGCTCATTGTCTTAGGTTACAATGTAAGATTGTAACCAATGTAACCAAAAGTATGTATTCTGTCATCCCCTGGTTAAACTAGGTAGGGCAGTGTTCTTTATCTCTTCCATGACTCATCCCTGGGAACTCCAGGAATATCTTCTGTTAATTTGCCATCAAAGTCTGACTGCATGGCTCATAAAATTACACCATCCCATTGTGAGATGTTCTGCCCAGGGGGAGGAACCAAGCATTCCTAACAGGATATAATCTGAGGTTTGGAACATCATGGACAGCTTTATCCACTGAATTCCCAGAGGACAAGAGCTACATAACCACCACTGGGCCTTCAGAGGGAGATAAAAGCCTTCTAAAGATCACAGCTCCAACAGAACCACATCTATCAGTTCAAGAGGACTGCAGCCATCATTTAATGGGACTGCTACCACCAGCCTGGCCAACAGGGTCAGGTTGTATCCTGACTCTATCAGTGTTTCTGTATGATTGCATTTATTTTCATTTTTCTATTAAATTTTATTTCTGAATTGGGATCTCCCACTGGTTTGCTTTCAAACTAGTACACTCTTTCTCATGCCAGCAAGAGAAAATGAGGTTACCTCAAGTCCCAGGCATACATCCTGCTCTTCAGTCACATCCTAGCTTTTGTGGGAAGAACTCTGGCTATGCAGACTGAATAAAAACTGCTGGTCGCTCCAGCAGAATAATTGGATGATAGCGGGAAGGTGTAGTGACACACAAAATTGTCATACCTTTGACACAAATATATATTCAAATAGCAAGAATAGAGCACAGAGCTTCACACCATTTACAGAAGTATTTTACAGACAAGATATTATTGATGCAGTATTTGTCAACTCCAATGAGATCTCAATAAATAAGACATGTCAATATAGATACATATGCATTGGAGTATTACAAGGTCTAGGCACAATCACAGTATAATTTCCAAAATGATATGCCACAGTAAAATTCCCCTTAGATGTTTGAGCCTTGAGTCCTGGAGAGATTCCTGCTCACTCTGGTTAATCCCAGTTTCATAACTTGGCTTGTGTTGAGGCCCTTAGTTAACTATCTACTGACTTTCTTCATTGATGTTTTTAAGCACAGTAAACACTAAACCAGAGGTTTCCTCAATTTATCACCAACCCAAACACAAAACTATAATAGTCAAATCAAGCTTTGTTGGGTTTTGTTTAAATTGCAGAGCAAAAGCCTTATGGTCCTGCATACTGGATTTTTTTTCTTCACCAACCATATTTTTTGCCTGTCAACATCTATTGACTTTTTCTTCATATTGATAATTTGGCTTAGGCTTCAGAAATCAGCAGGTTCTGGAAACTATAAATGCTGAAGAGTTTTGGAGATGTTCCTGTCTCCTGTGATTACTCGTATTTCCAGGGCTTGACATCCTCTTGGTCCTGGTAGCTACATTTTGCATTGTGGCACATTGGTACTTATCAACATTTCTCAGCTGAATATTTTCTCTTCTTTTTTCACAGAGCAGTGAGGGTGGATGAAGGCACTTAGGACCTGATAGTAACTTATCTGATAAGGAGCTGGGTGTTACTGTATCTTACAAGCCACTGGAGTATCCTGTTGCTATGGATGCACAGTTCAACTCTGCCCTTTGCTGTCACTGTATCATGCAGTAAATTGTAAAGGCATATTTTAAAAAACACACTGTGGAACTTGGGCATGGACTGTGCAATCACAGGATTTTCTACAAAGACCACAGCCTTATGCATGGTGATATTATAGGCATTTTCACGTTTACTTCAATCAAGTTTGTATTCAGAAGGAGATTTTTAAATATTTCCTATATACGCTTTTGATCATTGTTTCCAAGCAGATAATAATTTTCTCCTGTGGAATTTTCACAAAGAAATTAGAAGGGGAAATAAAAGGACTTCCAGCAGAGCAAGGTGACACCAACCTTTTAGGATCATCTATATTCTGCCCATAACATTGTACCATATCTTCATTATTTCCATAAAAATTTCTGATCTACAAATCCTATAGACACCATCTGAATCAACTCTGAGCTTTTCCCATCTAAGTAGAAGTTAGGGTGGAAAACAGAACATTTACAGCCATGTTAATGAAATCTATCTTTCACCTAGAAGTTTTGTGCAAGTTGACAGAAGAAGGAAGAAACTATTTGGGGAGGGGGGGATTTCTTTTTTTGTTTGTTTTTCTTTCCCCTTGCCTGGAACTTATATTTCTGGGAGACACATTAGTTTCCAATTATTTTTTCCACATTTTTCAAACAGTGGAGGGCTCAAGCTGTTTTGCAGCTCAGTAGAGAAAGATCAGACTTTGTTGGAGTCGCACAATTAAAAAGTTTTGATTATCTCTCTGTCAGGATGTAAAAGATAAGCAGCTCATCAGGCAGCCATGGGATCAGCACAGAGACGGGAGTGATCTGCACCTCTGCAGTAGTATTTGTGACTGAGAGTCCAAAATGTCCTGTCCACTCCTGTGTTATGTCCTGAAGCATCTTTCTTCCACCCCAGCTCTGATGGGATAATTGGGACTTAGTTGGCTCTTCCCATGGGGTACCTCCAGCTGTTTTCTTACAGAAGATAACTACAGGTTGCATCAATACACCAGTACAGAGTGAGAATTACCATAAAATGGAAGAAATATTATATCTGTGACTATTTATTTACAATTTGAGCATGGCCTTGCATTAACCACTTACTACTCTTGTACAGTAAACAGCTCTTTGCTATATGTTTGCCTATTAAATTTGACATCCATTTAAAAGTAAACTCAGTCTAAATCTCCAAAGGCAAATGTATGGAGTATTTGAATCACAATAATTATATTTTTACAAGTAGAACACATTCTATCTGGTCTTTTACATACCAGATTTCCTGATCTGCACAAGGATTTCTGAAATGAAGATGCATCCATACATTGTTTTTACTGACTGTCCAAAACTCCAGCTTAGTGGGCCCTAATTTAAGAAGAAACCAAGACATTTTTTCAGTAAGGTTAAGCATTTTTCTCCAGCCCACAACTCATATTTATGGATATCTACCCTCACAAAGTAGATATCACTTGAAATAAAAATGTAATATATATGTGATCCAATGTAAAAATATCATGTGTGAAATAGCAAACTACCTTCCCAAAAATTCCATGAGGAGTACAGAATATGTATATTTCTTTGAACATTAAATGCCTTTTATTGCCTCACATCAAGGGAAAGAAAAGCCCTTCTAGGAAGTTTGGGTGTTGCTATAGACAAGAGACAACAGGTATATGTTTTCTTAGGTAACAATGTAAGATGTAACCAGAAGTATGAATTCTATCACCATCTCCATAAACTGTTAAAAACAGCTAGGGCAGTGTTCTTTATCTCTTCCACAACTCATCCCTGGGAACTCCAGGAATATCTTCTGTTAATTGGCCATCAAAGTCTGACTGCATGACTGATAGAATTACACCATCCCATTGTGAGATGTTCTGCCCAGGGGGAGGAACCAAACATTCCTACCTGGGTATAATCTGAGGTTTGGAACATCATGGCCACATTTATCCACTGAATTCCAAGAGGGCAATAGGTACAAAACCACCCCTGGACCTTCAGAGGAAGACCAGACCTCTCTACAGGATCACTGCTCCAACAGAACCACATCTATCAAGAGGACTGCAGTCACCATTTAATGGGACTGCTACAACCAGCCTGGCTAACAGGGACAGGTTGTATCCTGACTCTGTCAGGTTAAGCCAGGGCTTCTGTATTATTGCCTTTATCCTAATTTTCCTATTAAATTGTAATTTTGACTTGGGATCTCCCACTGGTTTGTTTGCAAACAAGTACAGTGTTTTACATGACTAATTGCTTTCATTTAGTTTTGAAATACATTACCATTTTTATAGAACAAGTGTAAATAATCCTTGTACACAAATAATAGAACCTATATAGTTTTGTAAAACAAAATCTACTTATACAGGCATTTTTTAAAGACTAAAATGTACAGAAATTCAAATATTCTTCCTCACTATCTGGTTCTCTGCAGCTATATGCCTCTGTAGCAATGCTAATTCCCAAAACAACTTAGTGAAGGATTTTCCAAAAGGCAAGATGCCCAGAACTTACACATCTGTGCCAGAATGGCAGATTTCAGAGCTGCCTGTTTAGTGAAGGCAGGGTTATTAAATACCAAATTGAAATGCTCTTGTAAAGTTACACTGGACCTAACTCATGCTAAAATTGCAACAACCTCCTGAAAACTTCTGTATCCTTTGTCCTACACCCAATGTCACTTATTTAGCACCACAAAGCTTCCATGAAAGTGTACATAAACTCATCTTGAATCTGCTGTTGGACCTCTGCAGGGCAAGATGCTTCCCACCAATTTGTCCCTTGAGGAACTCTGGAGACTGGCTTTGAATGTGTCAGGTTCAACATATCAAACATACTTGTTTTACTGAAGGCTATTTTTCCTTGCTGTGAATGAATAATATATATTAAAGTAGATTACAAAAAAACTGTGAAAATTAAACCACATACGTCTGTTGTAAACACAGTGTTTAAATTGCTCTGTAGATTGGGTATTCTCTAGTGACAGCTGCAGCTTTTTTGCCCACTGAAAGCTTTGAAATAGAAGCTAAGTCTTTTAAACTGGTAACGATTTTCAAATGCCCAACAAATTGCTTTTGTGATTAATGATTAATTTGAATACCCAGGAGTAAACTCCCCAAGTACTTTGGATTAAAAAAAAAATCTTATTCTCAATGCACTTGTTCTGTAATGATGTAGCTTAGAAACTTAGCCCTTTGCATTCAGGGATATTCATAATTTGGCTCAAAACTGATGTGCAAACACTAATGACTTTGCTAGCAATATAATTCCCTAGGAAAACTAGAAGAGTTTGATTGTTTCGGGGAAAAAAATCCACAACACACTGAGTACCAAATTACTAAAGTTTACTTAATCATGGGCTTCAAATAACTATATACTGAACAGATTTATTGATTCTTAAGACATTTATTTATCACTCTATTCTTTAGCCAAGAGAGACCAGAATACTTTAAAGGATTGGTTAATAATGTTAGTACAGGAATACTTCTGAGGAATCTTCTTGTCTTTTCAGGATATACATTAACATTTGCTTGGATTATAATGGTAAAGGGAAACAGCCAAAGAAAACTTCCAGTGTCAAAGATGTTTGCCTTGAATGGATGTGCTCTGTTGGGTCCTTGGACTGCTGTTTTGGCCCTAGATAGTGTTGTAATTAATGTATTTTTCTACTTCAAGTCATTGCCTCAGCTCCAAGTTTCCAGGAGTGCTCCTATCATGCAGATTCTGCTCCCATCTTCCTTTAAGTACTGGGAGACTTGTACCTCTTGACCTTTGCTGCCAGCTCTACAGATTCACCTCTGGCAACAAAACAAAACCAAGCCAAAGCACAAAAATCCAACCATAACCCAAACAAATAAACAAAAAAAGGAAAACACCTTACTCAGAGTTCTAATATCATCTACCAACTTCACAGTTTGCTTGAGGGAATCTCAGCATTGTTCAACAAAGCACTGACAAACCACAAAACACCTACCATCACTCGCCCTTATACTTTAACTGGAAATTTAACTGAAGCTTGTGAGCATTTATTCTCTTACTTGAAAATGAAGCTCTTGAAGAGCATCATCCTGCTCATGGGTCCTACAGGGGAAGCAGTGTTTTCCAGATCTAAGCCAGGCTCACAGCTACAAAACAAGGGCTTTTCACAGGTGTTTCCTGTCAGGAGACAGTGACTGCAGGTATGTGCAGCTGCTTTCTCAGCAGCACTAAACATCAGCAAACCACAACCATTAAAAACAAGGAGAGAACACGAGGAATATCCTGGTTCTCAGCCTGAATTTCCACACTTGCTGCTCCTTACTGCTATTCCTAGGCTTTGGCCAGAGACAGGCTAAAGCATGTAAAAAAAACCCCAAATCCCCAAAAAGGTAATACTGCTATGAGATTTGAAGGTCTTTAATATATCAAATGTCAATGACCTGTGATTATACTTGAAGACAAGTATAGATTTTTCCATTATAATCTGAAATAAAGGGACCCTTTTGTATACTAATTTCTGCCAAATAAAAGCCTGATTTATTTGGGAAAATAACTTACTAGCAAAAAAATCCCAACTTACTAGTTACCCAGAAGAGAATGGAACCTCTCAGCATATCAGGTTTTGCATGAATATTCTGGTTATCTTGTCTATAGACTGCCCATTATTTAAGAACCAGTCTAGGTTTAAACCCACACTGATTCTGTGGTATCTGATTGCTAATTTTGCTTCACTACCCTGCCATCAGTGTGGCTAAGCAAATAAGATGTACTGCTGCCTCTATGAAATGGATTCTAGGGATTAGTTGCAATACATTAGCTATGAAAACATTAAATACCATAAATTTTAGACAGAAGAAGGTACCTCCAGAGGTCCCAAATCCCAAGCTCCTTACATTAAGGAATAATCAATTTTACATTCTCAAGGTTTGTGAACTGAGCCATAAACCTTTAAAACAAAGAACAGTAAACACCATACATCTGAAAATGAATGCAGTGTGCTGTTTATAACATTGCAGTCAAATTAGTTTTCTTGGTTTTAATCCCATTGGATAGACAAGGAGGGAGGCATGGTTGAGAGAGAGAATAGCTGAGGTAGTTACTTATTTCGTGAAGATTTCCCTTGGAAAAGAAATTGAAGGAAGGGTTGGGGTATCTTTTTTGAACGTTTATATCATCTCCTTGGACCCTGAGGTCTAAGAAAGTTTAAGTGGTTTCTGGAAGCATGCAGAAGGTTCTGCAAACATGTCTCATTGTTTATCTCTGCCTAGTGGTGGGGCTCCTACAAATACAAGCTGGTAAAGTGCTGATGGTGAAGGATAACCCTGGCAAGCTTTCTTGATGGGGAGTTGTTGGCAGGATAAAAATAAAATTTGATGGAAGCAAAACACAAACTGTGACAACATACTTGCCTTCTAGGAAAGCACAAGCTAGCAACAGCTATCTCATGGACTGATGTCCCATACACACTTATGTACCTACACCAAAAGGTATAAAAAGTAACTCACTGCCTACCTAAAAGGAGCACCACACCTCCCCGACAGACAGGATCCTGGCTGGGAACACCTGAAAAACTCCAGTTCCAGGGATGAGGATAATCTTTAAGTAAGACTCTTCCATTATTGGTTAGTCACACTCCTGGGAGCAGTTTGGTCACAAGTCAAATATTTAAGGGTGTATACAAGTAAATGTTCATAAGTAAATACTTCAGAACCGGAATTTTGTAATAACTTGTAATATACATATATTTATATATATATGCATATATTTATATATATAATTCCATACATGTACACTTTACTTGTGCCATAAGTATACTTACTTTCCTAGTGGTAATTTTGTGGTGACTTAAGCTGTTTGTGCATATATAATTGGATTTTATGTATACAAAAAGTCACTATATAACTTATGATGTTCACATAGCTGTTGGTTGATTAAGCTTCATAGGTCACCACTGATCCCTTCCTACTACTTCCTACTTAACCTTAAATCATACTCAGCTATTAAAACTTTGCTAACAGTCACATACCAACAGCAGACATCAAAAGAAGCTGAGATTTTAAACCACAACCAAAATCTGCTCAGAGCTCTGCACATTTGGTGCTCAGTCCTACAGGCTTCAAATTCAAATGACCCTTGGTGGGCTTCCCCAAGAGCAAGGAGGGAGGATCTGGCCTTTATGTGATCTACTTCTGACCTCTTTTAATTAACCTTTAGATAGGTCAGAGTCATCCTTCATTTCTGCAGTTGAGTGTATCAGTCAGAAAAGCAGCCTGCTCTATCAGACAAATGTCAAAATTACCTTTCTAGAGGAACACTGTGGGTGCTGGCTCTCTAATTCAGAATTATCCATTTGATTCATGCATCAGTCCAGAAGTTACCTGGGTCTGCTGTTTATCTTTGGTGTGCTACCCCCACAAATGGGTGTGTGTGTGCTGTAACACATAACCACAGAGCATCCCACCTCACAGGTACTCTGACCTAATAGTCTTCCTTCTACAACTATTTTCCAAGTGTCTTCAGATGAATATTTGCTGGGAAAAAATATAGTGAGAATTAATAACGAAAAAAACTAGAGAAATATTAAAGATTTTTTTTCTTCTCTCCAGTAAATGTTAAACAAAAAGAATTTCACTGGTTAGGGGGATGAGGGGTACTCACCTCTGCTGGGACTCCACCCAGAGCACAGTGTCCAGCTCACTGAAAAAGGCTGGCCAGAAAGTTGGTAGATGTCCCATCTCTGGAAACACTCACAGTCAAGGTTGGACAGGGCTCCACGCAGCCTTGTCTAGAGGAAAAACCTTTTCTAGAGGAAAATGCAGTCCTCACTGCAGGGACATTGACCTTTAAAGGTCCCCTCCAACCCAAAATCTTCTGTGATTCAAATGTGACCAGAAACAACTTTTCAGTTTGCATAGTTCAATTTATAACTCTTCTGACTTCATGTCAAATGTTTCATCTGATGCAAGCTTGGTTCAGTGGAAAACTTCAGGTCAGCAAGCAATGACTTCAACAGAAGAGCCCATCTGGTTCAGATTAGATATGACATAAAGAGCTTGCAGGATCAAAGCCAAAACAGCCACATAGGTAAGGTCCTCATGGATGGAATAATTACCTTGTCCTCCTGGCCTGGGGCACATTTAGCAGCTTACTTTAGAAAGCTATGATCTAATTAATATAGAATTTATTATTTTTTTGTCATGAAATGACCTTTTTTTTTTTTTTTTTTTTTTTGAAAGTTTTTTTGTTTCCATAAA
>WEIU01005602.1:380438-436902 GCA_013389925.1 Aegithalos caudatus | reverse complement strand
GTAACATAAAACAGACTGGAAGAATGGGAATAGAAATCCTACTTATACAGAACTCCTATAGCCAACTCTGAGTCCAAGGGGCACAGAGTTTCATCTGGATTCTTGGATATCAAATTGCTTTTGCAGGCTTGGAGTAATTGACTCTGCTACTTCTACTTTTCTATGCTCATCTGAAAGACATTTCCTTTTATGCTCATTC
The DNA here is from genome assembly GCA_013389925.1 of Aegithalos caudatus. Classification (NCBI taxonomy): domain Eukaryota; kingdom Metazoa; phylum Chordata; class Aves; order Passeriformes; family Aegithalidae; genus Aegithalos; species Aegithalos caudatus. The sequence continues at coordinate 436,703 of WEIU01005602.1, read as the reverse complement.
ACTAACAGCATCTTGGAAATGTTTTTTACATGCACTTTTCTCTTATGTATGTTTTTTGTTTTTCAGTGGTTTTGCTCCACATCCTGTGCTTCTATAACTTTGTATTCATTGTTTATGTGATAAAGTTTCCAGAGCAGCTTTTGAGAGCTTAAAAGCAGCTTCCTCACCTCCCATTATGTTCCCTTCTTCCAACATTTGGTACTTCACAATTCAACATGCCTATTTCATCAAGCTCCAGAGGCAAAAATAATGCTTTTACAGGAAGGGAACTGAAATGCAGCCATAAAGTAGGGTGTATCAATAGCAGCTTGAAGGCAGGACTTATCTAAGTGGAAAACCAGCACCAAGTTCTGGCATTCTTATTCCAAATTAACTCTTTAGCCACATTCATGTCTCTTAACTTTCTGTTTTACATATTCGTTAGTATTTAAAACCCAGTAACAAGAAAAGTAAACATTGGCATGTTTTCCTTTAGCCCTCTGGCTGTTTGTACTGGAATTACATGTACTTACCTTAAAAGAGAAAAGATTTAGTACTCCTGAAAATATGAGATCTTACTTAACCTTCTGAACTTATGCTGACAGAATCTCTCTAGCTGCTAAAATATATATATAATCTAGAGAGATTTATTCTGGTGCATTTGCAACCCTGCAGAGTACACAAGTATGGATGACATGCAGAAAACTTCCTTTTGGGAGACAGGGAAGAAAGAAGTAATACTGCTTTTTGTGATACTGGCATACATAAGACACAGAGACAACATGGGGTGGGGCAGTGTCCCTCTGGCTTTTTCACAGAATTATAAAATGTTAAAGGGCTTGGAATGGGTCTTAAAGAGCATCTAGTCCCAACCTCTCTGCTGTAGGCAGGGACACTTTCCACTAGACCAGGTTGCTCAGATTCCCCATCCAAACTGGCCTTGAACTCTTCCAGGGATGGGGCATCCACAGCTTCTCTGGACAACCTGTGCCAGCGCCTCGCCATCCTCACAGTAAAAAATTTCTTCCTAATATCCAATGTAAATTTCCCCCCTTTCAATTTGTACCCATTACTCCTTATCCTATTACTAGAGCTCCTGATGAAGAATTCCTCTCCAGCTTCCCTGCAACGCCTTCAGATACTGGAAAGTTGCTACAAGTTCTCCATGCAACCTCCTCTTCTCCAGGCTGAAGAGCTCCAACATTCACAGCCTGTCCTCATAGGAGAGGTGCTCCAGTCCTCTTAGCAACTTTTGGAGGCCTCCTCCTCTAACAGTTCCATGTCCTTATGCTGGGGACACCAGAATTGTTAGCAGAATTCCAGTGGAGTGTCACAAGTGCACAGCAGAGGGGAAGAATGACCTCCTTTAACCTGCTGGCTGTGTCATTTTATTTACTTTCATTTATATCCCTCTGAGAGATTGAAATAACTCCAAAGACAGGATCTGAAACTAGGAATGTCCCACTTGGAGCCTAGAGTTGAGTATATAAATAGTAAAGTGGGGAAAAAGATGTACAAGTAAAAGACCTGGATTAACCTTCTCACATGAAAGAGACAACACAGTACCCATGGAATATTAAAGAGACTAAGTGTACACCAACATATTGGATTTCTACACACCCATTTCATCTTCCTCACTGGAAGTTGTTAAACATTACTGCCTGAGTATCAGACTGGAGAACTGTCAGTGCAAATGCATAGGCTGGTAGTATTTTAATCTATCTACTTGGCTGAGAAGAAAATATTATTAAAAAAAAAAAAAAAAAGGTAAGCAGCTTTAGTGGAAAAAAACACTGGTGATATTCAGGTTGAATTACGCTTTTTCCTGCTACTAGCAGGGTTTGTTCTGAGACAAACCCCTCATACCTTTTACTCACGTAACAATCTCACATCTGAGTGCATTCTTTATTAGTCCTGGAAGTTTTCTTTTGCTAAGTGTCAGAGGCTGCGACCTCTTCACAGGCCACGTTGATCTCCCCAGCACACACATCCCCTGAGATCTCCCATGTTCCCCTTTCCAGGGAGCAGCCATCTTGCTCTTTTTCCATGTGCTTTTATTTATTTTTTTCCCTGTTGCTTCAGATTCCCCAGTGAAACAGCAGCAAGTCTTTTGGCTCTAAAGGATGCCTTTAAAACAGACATTTCCACAACCTTCAATTTCAAAGGCTGGCTGAATAACAGAAATAAATACTTCAAGGGAAGGCAATGAGAAATTATCATGCTTTATCTGTTCTGATCACACTGTAACATTTCTGGAAGTTATGTTATAACATTTCCCTACTTAAAAATAAATAAGCTTAAAAATACACTCACGCTAAAGTTAAATGAATTCAAGTTTAGAGAACTGATATAAGACATAAACACCTGGAATGAGAAGAAATCAGTAAAGGTTTTATTGTGGAGAGGGAAAAGGAAAGGGAAAGAAAGGAAAAGAAACACCAAGGGAAAAGTCCTAAAACAGGAATCTGAAACAGTTTCTTACTATGAGGCTGCATTGGAAAAGTTGTTGCATAGTGTATGCCCACTGCCATCTACAGACAGAGAGCAGTGCTCAGAGATTCATCCCAGGGAGAAGAACTGGTGAACTCAGGATGTCCCCATTCCCAGACAGGAGCCACTCAGCAGCCTTTAAGTGCACTAACTCAGCTTTCAGAAACCTACACACATTCTAAAATTGTCTGCTACAAAAGCAGCAAGGAAAACATAAAAGCAATAGTAGTGCACTTGATGTGTCTGCTGGCAGCAATAATACAGAAGAAAATCATATCCTCTTAAAATCCATTCTAGATTTAAAAACAAAGTCAGTTACTATAAATACATGTACCATAATCGTGTTTACTTTTTGGTGAAAATTGACAGCAACATTTCCAACCTCACTGGGGGAAACAGACCAGGATTTTACATGGAGGGGAGCTGAAAAGAAAAGTGAATCACCTGTGTTAACAGTAACATGTGACAGCACACATATTTTCCTATAAGCATGATCTTTCCTTTCTACAGCAACATTAAATGTAAGTGCTTGTAACAGAGCCAGCACACATGTAGAATATTCCCATCTCCATCTCTTCAAAGCAACACCTTCAATAACATTATTACATTCCATGAAACACTTATTTTGTAAGAGTCTATGGTAAATTAAGCAAGTCATGATTTTAAAATAAAGCAAAATGAAAACACCACTTGTGGAAGGCATGATTTAAAATTCTGCCTCCAGACAAATATGAAGGCTTTGAAAAACAAACGGTAAGCACAATTTGAAAACAAAAGTTTCCCAGTTAGGAATAAAACTGTGCTGAAGTCTCAGACAAACTTTTCTAACATTTTTTAATGAGCATTTCAAATACCCTTTGCAGAATGTGCCTTTTTCTTTACTAGTATGTGGAAGTAGTTCAAGTTTTTTCTTCTTCCCCAGAAAGTGACAAGCAGTACTTAAATTTTCATTTCATTAGGTTAAAACATGTCACTTTAATGAGATTTTGCTGAGATCAGAGAAATAAAAGCACAAACATTGAATAGAAACTGTGTAGAGCCCTTAAAATAGCACAGTTATTGTCAAGATCTAGCAGAAAGAACATTTTCATGGAGCAATACCAGGAATATTACACATATTAAAATAAATATATTTACATGTACTTTTTAAGACTCGTGAAACATTTATCTTAATTTTATTTGAAAGAAAGAACACACTTCTTTTTTGATTCAACTGAACTATTAAAAAGCAGTTGAAGATCTGTCTCCCTGGAATATAAAATTTAATGAACACATCTGGCAGTCATTTTCCTTCATTGTCACCTTCATACCATTGAAAACATGGATTATCACATCATCTGCAGGACTGGAATGTCACAGATATGCAGTAAACCCTGGATCCTTGAAAGCACTTGACCTCCTCCACACAAAATAAGGGTGTTGTGTTTGTGTAATAATAGCATTAAAAAAGTTATGTTCAGCTCTGAGACTCTTACAGTTGTCCTCCCTAGACCATTGTTAGGTGCAACCTTCCAGCCGCCAATTAGTCTAGCAGGGCTGCACGTTAATGAACACTTTCTAATTAAAATAGTGGTAGCTATATTACTCACTTATGCAACATTTCTCCAAATAGGGTTAATAAAGTAATTTTTACACCATTTTCAAAATAATAAGTTTAGATCGTTCACTTCCTGTACCCTGGGCTCCTGAATATAAAAAGGAGGCACTCCAAAGAGCCTTAGCACAAGCAGAGAATGGATGAATATGTATAATTGAATTTGCTTGCAAAATGTGCCTGCAGCCAAAGAAAACTTCAGAAAGCATGGAACAATAATATGTCTGTGGTCATAGCTTCCACAGCATCCAGTTCAACAGACTAAAAAGGAGAAGTTATAGGATAATTTTGTCCTTGGTAGACAGAGCTGTATTTTATGGAAGAAGACTGGAAGCACATCAATCTTCTCTCATATGTTTCTAGTTACTGTCTTTACTGTGTAACAAAACTGTCAAGTTCTTTTGGCTATTGAGAGTTCTCTACCTTTCCTGTCAAGCAGTAAAACTCATAAATATTTCAAAATATACTCTATTTATCTCTGTTCCTCTTTAAGCTGCACAGGAGTATGGAGAAACACTTATGAATCCCATACTATTTTGTACCTTTAATGAGATGCAGAGCATTATAAGCGTATGCATACATGTCAACTGCATCAGCCTCATTAAGATTTAAAAACATCTCTTTCTATTGAAGAAAATTAAAAAATATGAGGTGATGAAAGACTTAAAATTGAAGGGTGATAATTAACATGGAGGTGGCTCCTTGCTAAACTAGTTGTGTTGCTCCTGGAATCTAAAACACTGACTCCTGATTACAGAACACAACATATATTCAGTGTGTATTAATGCAAAGGTGTTTAATTTCTTCATCCCCTGCTTCTGCTTGTCCAGATAACCTGGATGAATTTTTTCTTTTCTTTTTTCTTAATTTTTATTTTTATTAAAGCACTTACACTGGCATTTTAGAAAAGCACTATACATTGCCAGGCAACCTTACCACTTCATTAATGTCATTTTCGGCATCAAATTTGTTGGTTTTTCTGCAGTCCTTCATAGAGGAACTGTGAAATCCAATCTCTTTTGTCACACAAAATATTAATTTTAGCCTTTCCTTGTCCAGAATGATCAAAGAAAAGATCATGTAGTTTATTCTTTTTTGAGGCTTAGGTTGGCTTTCTTTTGTCTTTTTGAAGTCAAACAAGGACTGTGTGCTGAAATAAAGTTCATGACTCAGCAAATATGCCGTGCACTGATCTTTAAATGGAAAGACAATTCTGGCAAAACTCTCCTCGTTATCAAGTGATCACATTCATTAAGTACCTCACATTTATATAAAAATATTAATCAAAAATTCACAAATTGTTTTCCTTGTTCTTGCTGCATAACCATTTTCTCAAGAATTGCCTCAGCTCTTAGTTCATGTTTCTTCAGTTTTCTTGTTATAAAGCATTAAATAGGCAACACCCTCCTAAAAACCCATTTTTCAGAGGTGCAGGATAGAAAGGACCAAACTGCTGCTAATCCGAGTTTACACTGGATTAGCCAGATTTCTTCACATTCACATTTCTTAGCCAGAAACTGAGATTAACAAAAAATAAACTGTGAAATTACTTTATTTATTAAAAAAATTATGTAATAGACTAATAAGTTATCATAATATGACTTACTCATGGACTTTAAAAAGTTTTTAAAAAATTTTTAAAATTTAACTGAACTTTGTAATAAAAATCAAGCTCACATAAGGGTTGAAGGAACTCTGGCCACAAATAAATAAATTTCTAAGCAAGACCAATCTGAAAAAAAGACTTCAGGGTAAAAAACATGCCACATAGTAGAGGCAAAGTAAAATGGCAATTCAAGTGCTTTCTGTTGCTAAAGATTGAGCTAGAACAATTAAAAATATATTTTGTTGAACTTTTGAAAGGCATTCATTTCAAAACCTGCTTCTTCATAACAACAATTTATTTTATGTATAGGCATTGATGAACAGGTTTTTTTTTATCCGACACTTATGAATTCATTTATAAGAGAGGTAAAATAATCTTGAAAATACACGTTATTCTGCAAAAGACAAGGTAGTGTTTCAGCACAGACAAAGAGAATGCTTTCTACCCTCTGGAATACAGTATCCCAAATTGTTTCATCCAACATGGTCACAAATTCCTAGCTGATTCTAGATGAACTGTGAAAGCCTCCAGACCACAGAAGTCCTCACAGATGTCATAAAGTGCTTCCAATGGAGTAAAGACTTTGAATTAGGCAGAGGCACTCAGGTCCTGGCCTGCAGCATCCCCAAGGAGAAATGCTCTGTATTGTTATCACTTCACTGGTGCCTTTTCCCCAGCTACTTGGCTCCTGTGCAGGAAGAAGTTATTCTTCCAGGCTAATCTTCCATGGGATGAAATGAAAATCCATTGCATTTTGATCCTTGGGGAACAGGAGAACTTTTCAACATAGGATTTTAGAAGATATGAATGGGAATGGGCAGTTTGCTTTGTATTTTTTTTTAAATATCAATTGTTTTAGAAACTCCAGTTTTCTTACAGCAGAAGACAAGTTATGCTGACTCTACTTTGCTCCTTTCTAGTTGTACATTTCCATTCTGCCAGATTTCTTATTCTCTAGACCTTTTTTCCTGTCTCCTTGACATTACCATCTTCCTAATCTGATTACAGCCGCTCGTGCCAACAGTAGAAGAAAGCACATGATACTAAGATAAAAGTTCATTGTGTTGCCAAGGAATTTAGGTTAAAAATTTGGATTCCTATGACTATGAAATCTAGATATCAGAGAAGACTGTCTGTTGTATTAATAAATGTTGAACTCTAGGCCCTTGGTGGTAAAGGGAAGAATTTAGGAGACAGGATATGCCAAAAGATGAACATGGAAAGACAATAGAGTGAACTATAGCTTCTTCTTTTTCATAGTTACTATCTTGAAACCATTTCAAGTTCCTGCTGTTTAGAACACATTCATGGATAATATTCCAGACATAGATTCTGGTAGTAAAACATTATTATTTACTACTTTACTAGAAGGAAAATTACAAAACATGAAGTTACTCTTGCATAGATTGGTATTGGTAGTATCACTCCAAAGGATTATGGCTGCCAGCTGGGATGAAGATCAGACAGCATTTCACTATTAACTGATACAGCACATTAGCAATATTTCATTAGTATTTATCACCAATCCACACTTCAGGACATCAGACAGGTGTCATACAAATTAATATGGGTACCTTCACTTCCTGCACACAATCAAGTCCTTAACAACAGAAAGGCAGTTTTAATCATGCCTAGCAAATTCCTGATGCAGGAACTACAGATTTGAGAAAAATGAAAGTGACTTAAATGCTGTTACTACACTTGTATATGAAGTATGCTTATTAAACAAAATCTTTTTTAAATGTGCAATTCAGTTTTAGACAGAAACTGCTAGATATATATTGGGTTTAAGAGTTTGTTGCTTTATTCAATGTAGAAAAAAGACTGAAAACATGTAAGTTTTCAAAGTTATCCATAGTTTGCTTAGGTTTTACCAAATACCAGGAAGCTAAAAGCCACACTGCAGCAATAAAGTGAACTAACATATGTTACACAGATAAAGTGCCTGTGCAAATTTCACTGATGGTTCAGCTGTTGGTATTTTTCCTACCTGTCCAAATATATAACCTTAATATTAACAAATGGTTGTGTGACCTGCAGCTAAGCCCAGGACCTCAAAGGAATGAGGATGCAGGGAAATGTTTTACCTCGCTCAGTACAATGGGAAGACCAACAAAATCTGATAACAGCATGCTTACATAGTTAGGAATCAAAAGCCACATGCACAAGCCCCTCTTACTATTTATTTCTGCCCTGTAGATTCCAGTGCTGCATGAAAAAAAAAAGGAGCTCAAGGTTTAGAAGGTCAGATAGAGTAAAATAGTATAATCTGATTATAAAAATAAAGTGCTAGCAATAGCCAGACAAATACATAAAATTTGTAAGAATAGCTCAAGAAACACTCTAGCACTAGAATGTGTATGGAAAAAAATAGCAATGGGCCATTCTATAGCTAGACAGCTCTATACTTTCCCTCTGTCTGGATTTTCCTTTTGTCAGGTTGATTAATGGAATGTCTTCACATTAATCTGCTTTTGGATATCTTAAATCTCAACAAGTCCAGTTCATGTTCTTGCCACCAAGATTTCAAGTAGATTTTTTCCAGCAGATTTCTTCCAGCATGTCAGAATGACAGATAAATTTCTGCAGCCAACCTTATAAAGGGCTCATTATTGTTTCAGACTCATGTACTCACCCTTGCTGTCCTCTGTACGAAAGCCTCCAGAGTTCTGAGTCATTTTAAAATCTGTGTTGAGTAAAGGTGTCATTTCTCTACTCGAGGAAGCTTTGGAGCAGTGTTCAAGGCCACATTCTGAATTTTATACCATTTTATATTATCAGTCTGCATGCTCTAGAAGTAATTGCAATAAACCCTAAGTAGCTCAATCCAGCACCTACTTGATATATTTTATTGGCTGCCCTATGTTGAAAAGCCACAAAGTTATTTATGAGGTAGTTCTATTATTTTTCTTTAGGAAGTTTCAAGCTCTCACTGGCAACAAAGCAACATTATCAGTTTATATTTATAATCCAATTGCAAAATGCTGCTGGTTTGAAGCTCAAGTACAGTAATCATTTTCACTGCTTAAAGAGAGAAATTTGGGGGAAAAAAAAAGTACAACTGAAATCCCTTACATAAGGACAACTAATTCCTACACTCACTATGCAATTTTGTCTGCAATAATGAGCTCAATCAGGTTCCATTGTAGCTGTATCAGTAATGGTGCTTTATTACAATTGTCATGAGTTTTGCACTGAATGAATGAATTTATGAGTAAGCAATGAGGTGTCAGATTGATCAATCCCTTGGGAGAGAACCTGACTCTGCTCCACACTGTGACACCGTCATTTATGCTCCAAACTTTGTGACACTGGCTGACAAATTTGGGGATAGGAGGAAGGGAAGAGGATACTTGTGGTCTTTCATTTGAGTTTGAGGGCATAAAAAGGGATGCTTAGTAGGAAATGTTCCATATTCTCTGCCATCATGATTAGTTTTCCCAGTCTGCAACTAGAATCTGATACAAACAAGAAATTTAAACCATGCAGATATTCCAAGCAATCAGATCACAAGTAATCCAAGACAGAAGCATAAAATGGGGTGAAATTAGGTAGCTACTAAAAAGTTTATATTAATTGCAAGTAAGACATTTTATAAACTAAAGCTTGAGTTTGCTGGTCAGCTCCACACGTGTCTAGAAATTATTACCACATTTAAACCCCACCTACTGCCTAAGATCCATGCAAAGCAACTAAAGGTACCTGTCAATTATACACAGAATCAACGACATTGATATACAAGCGTAGACATCAACTTTCTGTAAATAAATAAGTAAATGTATTTACAAAAATCTCTCTTTTTTATCCCACCCAGATAGCTCATCTGCTTTGCCAGCTGTAGCTGCCAACCAGGTACCAAAGATATTCGTGAAAGTTCTCTTTCCTTCTAGAGCAAGGGAAGGTTTTTCCCTCCATTCCAGTCAATACCAGCTACTGGGCATGATTTTACAGTAAAAATCTGTAATTTCATACATAGTGAAGGGGACTTCTCTCCAGCTGAGATTAGAAAAGTTCCACAGAAAACAATCCAGTCGAAATCACATCCTTTTCCTGCCTGGTTTTCTGAACTGTCCAACACCTTTCAGCCCATGCAATTGTAATTCTTGATAATACAGTAAGGAGCTCAGAGTAGGCTTCTATAGCATATCTTTACCAAATATCATTATGAAACTATTGCTTTAGTTCAATCTACCTCTCAAAGCTATCTATATGCTTTAACATGATTAAGTGTTTATTTTGAGAAGATAATAAATTTATCTCTTAAATCTACCTTTCACTGATATGGACACTTCAAATTCTAATGATAAGGAAGACATCTGCTAATCAAGTCACTGTCCTTTATTTTTTTAATACTAAAATTAAACATAGCCTTTAAAACTGAAACAAGAAAAAATGTTCAAGCACTGGGAGGGACCTCCCCCCCTGTTGTTTATACCTTTTTGCCCTGAAGCTGCAACAGTATCCTTGGTTATGGGCCTGGAAAAGGATTGTTCTAACTAAACTGTGAGGAGAGCTTACTAACACTTTATCTGAAGTTCAGAGTTATACACAAATGCAGTACAGAATTTGGAAAATATGAAAGCTGAAACCTAAGACATTATAGCAACGTGAAATTTAACAAGTCCCAGTGCTGGCTCCTACACTTTGGCCACAACAACCCCCTGCAGTGCCACAGGCTGGGGACAGAGTGGCTGGACAGTGCCCAGGCAAAAAGGGACCTGGGAGTGCTGGTGACAGCAGCTGAACAGGAGCCAGCTGTGCCCTGGTGGCCCAGAAAGCCAATGGAATCCTGGCCTGGATCAGGAAAGGTGTGGGCAGCAGGAGCAGGGAGGTCATTTCTTGCCCTGTACTGGGCACTGGTGAGGGCAAACCTCGAGTGCTGTGTCCAGCTCTGGGTGTCTCAGTTCAGGAAGGACATTGAGTGCTGTGTCCAGCTCTGGGTGCCTCAGTTTAGGATGTTGAGACACTTGAGCACATCCAGATGAGGCAGTGAGGCTGGTGAAGAGTCTGGAACACAAACCCTGTGAGGAACAACTGAGGGAGCTGGGGTTGTTTAGGCTGGAGAAAAAGAGACTCAGATGTGACCTTATCACTCTCTACATCTCCCTGAAAGGTGTTTGTAGTCAGGTGGGGGTCAGTGTGTCCTCCCATGCAATCACTGACAGAGCAAGAGGACACAGTCTTCAGCTGTGCCAGAGGAAGTTTAGGCTAAGCATCAGGAAAGAATTCTTCACAGAAAGAGTACTTGGGCATTGGAATGGGCTGTCCAGGGAGGTGGTGGAGGCAGGATCCCTGGACGTGTTTAAAAAAGGACTGAATGTGGTGGTACACAGTGCCATGGCTCAGTTGATAAGGAGGTGTTAGATCATAGATTGGACTTGATGATCTCAAAGGTCTTTTCCAACCTAATTCATTCTGTGATTCTGTGAACACTGTTAAATTGCAGATGTTCCTATATTAAGTGTGAAACTGCCTCTACAGTTCCATCCAGGCTGAAATCAGTGATAATGTGCCCAGTTTTCATTCAGTAATCAATATCAACTTCAATGTATAAATAAATAACTTATTCGTATTAATTACAGTGTAAATAAATCCTTAGCATCAGTTACCCATTTTACACTATTTAAATCATGAACACTAATACAACATCAAGTACAAATACTGAAACTCAACTGAAATCTTGAATTTAATTTAAATTTCATTGTTTGTGCACACTGCTTCCTCACATTCTCCAAAAAGTGAAAACTGATACTCTTTATACAAGTTCAACACTCATATGAAAAAACCTGATGGGGAAGGAAAATATCTCATAAACTTCATTCTGAAAAGTGGTTGAGACTTTGCACAGAGATTTCTCTCTCATCTACTTAACAGGACACAGAACGCTTAAATGAGAACATCTGCAGCATTCTTTCAATACTCTGGGGAAAGCATGAAAAGCAATATGTTACAGTAAGAGCAGAAGCAATGGGGATTCTTTCTTTGCAACTCAGTCAAAATATGCTGCATGTAGGCATATTTAATTTTTTAAAATGAATTTACTTAGAGTTCTTAAAGAAACCAGCTGTTGTTACTGTATCTGTGCTTGAAAATCCTCTGAGTCTAGCAGTTGGAAGCTTACATACTTATTCCATTAATTTAGATGACTGTGAACATTTCCCATAGAATAATTGTGCTGCATAATGCATGACTATTCATTCTCTAGTAATGTCAGTTGAAAGAAAAGAGAAAGAGGGGGGTAAAAGCAGGGGGGTTTTGGTGGGTTTTGGGGGATTTTTTTGGGGGGGCTTGTTGGTTTTTTGGTTGTTTGTTTTGTTTGGGTTTTTTGTTTTGTGGGTTTTTTTGAGGGTTTTTTTTTGTGCAGTTGGAAATTACTAAAGTCCAAGAGTGTTAGTGCTGCTTTCATAGGGCTTAAGCTGACATGCCTTTGTCTCTGAACAATCCTGTGTCCCTTTGGTTCATATTAGCCACAGAATCCCATTTTTTTTATTAGTCTGGGTCTAATTACTTCCAAACTTTGCCTGTTTTGAAAAAGGACACAGAGCAAACCAGTAGCCAAACTGTGGATTTGTCATCTGCCTAACCATCATTAACTTCCTGAGGGAATTTAGTTTCCAAGGTGATAGCAAACCTAGGAAGATGCACTTGAATTTGGTACTCTTAAAGCAGAAGAAAGTTTTATGGGGAAAAAACATCTCCTGAATATTAACCTTATTTCTGCCCTCTTCTTCTTGTCTCCCAGTTTTCCTTCTTGATCTTTTGAAAAAAATAGCTTCCTAATAATATTGTAAAATACTGGAGAATGAGATCCCAAGAGAGGTGACCATTTGCAGAACTTACTATTTTCTTCAGATGTCAAGGCCAAGAGACTTCCAGTCCCTCTCTCCTCCCACCCAATTCTGTCTCTAAGCACTCAAATGAATCACAGGAGAACTCTGTCCTTCTTTTCATGTTGATCAGAATGTTTTCTTTTGGTAGAGTTCAACACAGTTGGGTGTAGGAGGGCTCACATTTTCCTAACATGCCATACATACCATAATTAAAATAAAGGCTGATAAGGGGAATGAGAATGTTCACTAAACTGCTCATTTGTAACAGCAGGCTCTGTTTCCTATATCTTAATTTCCTATACTGAACAGTTCTAAAAGTCCCTTGTCCTTTCTGTCACACCATCACTATGGATATCTACATTGAAAGGTTTAAGAAAAGACACTTAAATACCTGAGTTACTGTAGAGAGATTCTACTTGACCTTTTTATGAATAACACAAGATCTCTTGGCAGACGTTACCCAATAGAAAATAACCCCAGGTGTTCAGACCACATCAGGTGAAGTCAGGTGCAGATGTAGGCCTGTTTTCAGGTCTTCCCATTCAAAAAGAAAATACTTGGAAATCCATTAAAGTATCCCAATGCTAGTGTAAATGTGGAGAATGGATCCTAGACAAGAGGCTAGAAATGCTGCACTCTGACACCGACTGTGGAGTTTTCCTCCTCTCAGCCTTAACGCTCTCAAAACCTGTCCAATGTGAGGGTGCAATTAAGTGACACCTTAAAATCTGTGAACTGTAAACTACACATTTAAAAAGAATTTCAGTTTCCCAGCTGAGGGATTTCTATTTCTTTAATCCAACATATCAAGTGTTCACCCTGGCTGACCCAAGAATCAGATGGAATCAGCAAACCATGAGATCGCATCTACATCAATATTCCCCATAACTCTCAGCAGACATGTAACAGCAAAGAACTTTATGTGTACCACTGAGGCTGAAAGTAAATTAACTGAAGTATATTTAGCAGAATAAACTTTGGGGGTCTAAAGAAGTGAAGTGGAGCTACTCCTAACAGTAGCAGAGAAACTGAAAGAAAGAGAGAGAAATCAAGATTAGACTGAAAGACTGATTTGTTCTATGTGAGAATATGGCAAAATGGATTAAAACCATCTTTCTGCCAAGGAACAATATGAGAGCAAGATCTGGACTACTTTTCAAAAAAACCTTTGCAAAGCACTTTAGACTCAGATGCAATTAATTTCTCATGCCATACAGATACTTCTCACTTCTCATTATTTTTAATCAGAACATAATGCCATAAGAAAAATGTGGTACAGTGATTTGTGCCATGGATCAAATATGACCAGGCTAGTGTAGCAGAATAAAAGAATCAATGAGAAAAAAAAACTTTAAAAATTGGAATACATTGTATAAATTGTGGTGAATGCAGCCAGTGAAAAGAAGTGGAACAGCAGTTAAAGATCTGATTAAAGTGAATTAAAAAACAATATTATTGCATACAAGCTGCTTTAACTCATAAGATACACTCAAGAGGAAAAAAGCCTGTACTCACTTTTTGTATGCAGGTTTGTCAGTTGTTTTATTTGAACAGAGATGGCAAGGAAATTCTGAAGAATTAGAGACCTATCAGCTCTAGCTATCAATAGGTAGAGACTTGAAAGTCATCCTCCTACTGAGCTTTTCAACAATAAATGGCTTTTCTCTAACCAGTCTGCTTCTGAAGACAAACATGATTCTACCACTCTATGTAGTACTTAGGAACCATAATTAAGGTTACACCTGATGACAGTAGTAACAACTATGGGTTTATGCACTAGATAACCTTTCTGCTTGTGATAAATGTGAAAATGAACAGGCACTGAAACAGCCATAAGAAACAGTCATGAACTCAAGTGACAGCAGGAATAAAATCACCACATTGTGTAAAAGAAAACTATGTGGAGTTCTCAAGAATGAAATAAGAACAACCTACATCAAATATACGACACCATCAAGTTAATACAGAAACCCTACACTGAAAGCAGGGCTGTGTTCACCACAAACAAATCATGTGCCCATCTCACACAAAAAAGGAAGATCATTAAAGAGAAATTACTGCATGATCCAGCACAACACTTAAAACCACAGAAGAGTCTACAAAGGAGAGAAATAAAAGGTCTCATATATGAGAGTCTGGAGTATATTCAGAGGAAATGGAAAATATCAGAAATAGTATAAAAAAAAAACCACACATTCTCCTGAACAGAGGGTCTACAACTATAATGTCATAAAGAACAACCCACTAGAAGGAAAAAAAAATATGAAATCTTTCATTATTTCAGTGCTTCAGCATTTCTCCTAATGAGCATTACCTACATGGGTATTGCTGATGTAACTCTTCTGTGAGTTACAACTATTTTGGTGGCATTAATATTTTCCCTCTCTGCTTTGCATATTTATTTTTCTTTGAAGATGTTTTCAATTCATTGAGTAACCATAATGGAAGTTGTTCTTCAGGAATTTCTCTTTTTTTATGCTACTGCAATTTTTTAATATGAAACCATCATATATGTGTAAAAGCCTTTAATTTTGTATAGAGATGGTTCAAAATTGCTTTAATTCTTGAATACTGAGCTCTGTCCACATGAATGACATCCAAATAGGAATGCAATTTTCATGTTTTATTCCACATGATATTAGTTATCCCCATTTCAGGTTTAGAATACCAAAGATAAATTTTTATTTTTAAAAGAGCAACATTGGAACTATTCACAGAATTTCTCTGTTAACACCAATCCGCAGTCCACCATGATGTCTATAACCGAACTGACTATTTTTACTGGAACAATGGATTAACTAGTCTCTAGAGTGAATTTCCTTTCCTTTTAACATATTTGTACTCAGGATTCGAAACCTATCATTTTCTCCTTTCAGTTTACTACTTATATAGATCGCTTTCAATCATATAAATTGCAAATCTAAAGATGAGCATTAGGAAAATTGTCTCAAGTGGATTTTAATGCTTCTATTGATGTTTTAAAGAATACTGTAGAGGTTAAAAAAGGCACAAAGCCAATTTCAGGTCACACATCAGCCTACCCATGTGACATAATTGCCTACTGATTGATAGAGGAATTAAATATTTGATCTGTAAATTTTCCCCCTACACATAACTTCCAAAGGAGCACTCTTTACTCCATGCCTCTCCTAAGTTTGGGTGTCAGTGCATTAGCCAGCAGAAGGGATTCTGCCAGTTCTGCCTTTATTCTTGCAAAGGAAGACTATCATTAGTTTCCTGGTGCAAGGCAGCTATAAGAGAGTTGGATTGTTCTTTAAACGTTAAGGATAAAACTGCTATTTGTTTTTCCCCTCCCACAGGAGCTGAATAGATGATGCTTGACTGAGGGTGTCAAAAGGCCTTTTTGACCAGTGAGCCTTTCTGAACTGAATTTAAGTGCTTTTTGAGGAAAGGGGAAATGGTTGTTTTAATAGACTTCTCACACTTCAAACTCTGCAGTCAAACCTTGATAACCTTCAGAGGAATTCACTGAAAGACACAGCTACTGCAGTGGGGGGTGACAAAAATGAGTATATTTTTTCCATAGTGCTATTATCTGATTTTTCAATCACTAGCCATGTCTATTAGCCTTTTCTATTTATACATTCTTTATTTCTAAATATTTCCTGTTATCAAAATGTCATGTTCCAATTTTCATAGGGCTGAACAAAACATGCAAAGTATCAATGCTATGATTAAAACACTGTTTTTTGCAATATTAAAAAATCCCAGCACAAACAATTAAGCTTCTGATTCTACTGTGACTTTACCAAATAAAAACATGTCAAATTCCTTCTCATTGCCAATGCAAAGACTGTGGAACCTGATCTGCTATTAATAAAGTTTCCTAATTGCCACGTAACTCTGAGATACAAATGACATTGGATGTAAAAGTCCATAAATAATGATGATAAAAAGCCACTGTTCCTCTACATCTGGGTTCTCTCACTGATATTTTGAAGTGTCAAGGGCATTAAATTTAATTCCTGGCTCTTTGTATGAACAGTAAAGATTTAGATAACCGATCTAGTTTAAATCAGCAATATATGGGCAATCACCTGCAGCTTCTCTATAAATCAAGCAATGAGACTCAGCCAGTTATAAATCTAAGAAAGAAACTCCAAATAGCAGACAAGAAACTGTCTCTTATACAGTACAAGCAGGAGGCATAAATGATTTCTGTCTATGCAAATAGGCAATTTAAAAAAAAAAAAATTGAAGCAATGATTTTCAAATTATTTGTGCTCGAGTACAAGAGAAATTAGGATTTTGGAAAGAGGGTGGTCCACATTTGAAGGATTTTAATATAGTCACACTCAGCTCTACAAATACTTCACGGTCCATAATCCAGCTCTGGAATGGAACAAAAATCCAAGATTTTATACACAGAATAAGAAAGAATCAGGGCCCATACTTCACTTCAGCTGGGATTTACACATTTGGTAAATGTGCAGCATAAACATCATATGACTGCAGCAGCTGAGAAAACATTTGTTCCAACCACTCACACATCAGAGTCAAAGCAAAGTGAAAGGCAGAGAATGTATCATTAAAATCACCTTCTGCAACTTGCAAGAGCTCATTTATTGGAGCCTCTAAACTTTCTGCCAAGGGTAGGTGGGGGTCTTTCTAGTTTACTTCTCACATTTTACACTTCAAGTAGCACGAGAGTTTTTTAGATTTTTAAGTGGTTTTGTTGGTTTGGTTGTTTTGTTTTTTTTTTCTGAAGTTGATACCAACTTTCTATAAAGCTATTATTGTGATTGGCTCTGTTTCACACTCAGAATAATTATTAAAGTATTATTAGTAAAGCCTTAATGTGAAGAGAATACAGTACTGAGTTTAAGGTATCTTGCCTCCTGAGAATGATAGGGAACAGAAACTACAGCAAAACTAACTAGCAGACTGCTTGAAAAATCACACAAAAAAACCCAAAACTTCTTCAGCTACTTTCGAAGCATAGACGATGTAAGGGAAGTGTTTTAGTCTCCAACAGTATGTCACAAAGATGATGTGTGTGGTATTTCCCTGTTGTACAGAACTTGACACTAAACAGGTCCCAGCTCTTCAGTCAAGAAATAAAAACACTGAGAAGCACCAGTACAGAAGATTTGCAGCATAAGAACCTGGAAAGCAATTTCTGATTTTCCCCCCTAAGGATGCATAAAATAAAACAAAGCAGAAACAGAAAACTACAAAAGCATATTTGGATATTTTTGATTGTGTTTTTTACATGACTTTCATATCATAAAGTCAACTTTGACATTGCAGAGCTGCCATATTTCAGCTTCAGTCATCAGTTTTAAATAGTGGGCTTTGATATTCTTGCATGTTAATTAGTGATAGAAATCACAGAAGCTGAAATTTATCACTCATCAAGTATTTCTAGTCCTACCTCAAGGAATGTTGGATTGAGGCTTGCCAACACTGCTTGATAAAGATTAAAGTAGCAGTGACATGGCAAGTGCTTGCATCACCCTAAGACTGAAACCTTCCAAGATTTGCAGTTTTGGGACTGCTAGTGTTGGGAATAAATTCATTTTGATGTCTAACTCAAAAGGATTAGGAATCTGCAGCAATTTACTTTTCTGCCTTGGAAATGTGAACATAGAATATGTTAACAGTAATAAGGTAGGAGCTTATTAATACATTGTTAATAAATTAACAATAATAAGCTACTATCAGGCCTCCCAGTGCCTAATCCCAAAATAATAGTTTACCTTCAAGTATCATAGCTACAGTCTCATCAGCAGTGGAAGCACAGCAAGAAATGAGACAGCAAAGTCTGGGTTTGGGGAGGTTTTTTTGGTGGTCACTTTTAATTTTTTTTAATTTTTTTTTTTAACTTAGAAATTAGGGAAGGAAATTAAGGAATAAGAACTATTTTATGCCTGCTTTGACATATAACATGTGAGAAGGATGAAGTCATGTGTTCCAAATGAGAAGACAGTTGGGTTAAATCAGAATGAGAGCTAGCCCAAAAGTTACTCAGTTAAAAAGATGAGGTGGTAGGTGCAGTTGTAACTTCCCTTTGCCATGTTTCTGCTGAGGAGTATCTTAAGATCTTGTTTGTATAGGTGCACTTAACATTTCATTCCTTCTCATTTTATTTTAACTGCAATTCTGCATTGCCAAAAATGGCTTTTTTTACAGTGAAGGGGCGTCTGTTAATCCTCCTATTTAAAAGAAACGTACAGAGAGCTCAGCTGTCTCTAGCCCTAGCTCATGATTTATTTTACAAGCAGTTTCACACAGCTCTTTACTAAACAGACATTCTTTGTGCTTTATTACAAGTTTGTTCCATTGAGTCATGCTCTCTGCAGGATGTTGTGTCTATATTTTATTTCACGCCAGCTATTAATTACCTTCTGGGCCCTGTATCATGTGTCTCTCAGTCTCATTTTTTACAACTGTGCCTGCTAGTGTTGCTAGTCAAGGGGCTGTCAGTATTTCCATTAGAAAACCCATCTCTCAGGGGTTTATAAGTCAGCTGTAAAGCTTTACTCCTGGATGATGGTTGGCATACATGGCCACAGCCAGAAGGGTTCTTTCTTTTCTTTCTCAAATTGAACTAGGAAAAAAGCCCTCAGTGTTTTTAAGGTATAGAATCAGACATGAGTTTTGATTCCGTGTTTTCTAAACTCAGAAATAGCTTTATTTCTTTAAACCAAGTTTTGCAAGCTGTTTGCTGATAACTAAAGCCAGTGCTTGGGAGTTTGGCTACTTTCAAAGGATTTAAGCCGTCCTTCCACTTTCTTTTCCATCACTGAACTTCCTTCCACAACACCTTGCCTCTGCTAACAGGTCCGGAGTCAGCTCCTTTGAAGCTGCTGCTGTCTGAAACAGCTTTTAAATATTCCTGCATGTATGCCACATATACCATGGCATATATGTCATTCCATTTAAATCCAACAACAAGAAATTGCTCTCTTCTGCCTATATCTCTACAACGATCCTACTCAGATATTATCTTGCAGTTAATATCTGTATATCTCCATTTTGCCCAGACAAGCTGCTGGTGTCCCATCCCAGGAAGTGTTAAAAGCCAGGCTGGATGGGGCTGTGAGCATTCCCAGTTAGTGGATGGTGTCCCTGACCATGGCAGGGGGGTTGAGGCAGGATTATCTTTAAAGTCCCTTCCAACATCACCCATTCTTTGTTTCTATGAGTTTGAGCAGAACAGGGAGGAGGCAAAGCCATGAAATTTCCACACAGCAACACCTGATTTCTACTCCATTTGGAACCAAAATGGGCATGCCAAAAGCTCCTTTGTAAGGACTATGAGGCAAGATAGGGAAGCCAGGGACAGAAGTCCAAGCAGTCAAGGGGCAATCAGGAGCCTCAGAGAGCCAGCACTTGCCAGACAGGGATTTAGCACAGTAGCATGCAGGTGTCTACTCCAGCTTAAAATTTAAAGCTATTTCTTCCAACTTTATTCCAATAAATCAATGAATGATTTTAGTGCAACCTTTCAATGGCAGACACTACCCAAAAACAAGTCCTTAAATCTATGTGGTATGAGTACACACTCTACAAAAACAGAGGTGCAAACTGGAGATGTGTTTGATCTCAGTGTTCTTATCATGGGAAAGTATCTTTACAGAAAAAAAATACATATCAACAACTACATACTATAATAGCCCAAAATGAGTGGAAGAGAGTTAATTTAACTAAATATAGGAAGTTTATCCTCAGTCACTTGCTTCCCAAATAAGCTGGTTTTCACATGCTACACAGGAGCATGTACATGCTACAAGGAAGCTTATGAAAAGTAAGGAGTATAGAAAGGAAATAAGCTACAGAAGACTTTTTTATAGTCTTGATTACTCGGCATTTTGATTTATTAACTGCATAGTGGTGGAGAATTAGGCAGTTATCAACCACAGACAGAGAACTGAGAATTAAATTACTGCATTTATGAGTTACAGGTAAGATGAAAGTGAACACTTCTTCAGCATGGTAAGAAGTAAGTAATGAGTGATAAAGACCAGATAATGAGCACCACTAAATAAACTGGAAAAAATTCCAGTTAAATAGAATTACTACCTATAAAAATCAGCAGTCCTTGACATTAAGCTTTGTCATAAACTCCCTAGGATACATCCCAGTTTATCAAACTTCTTGGATAGATCGTAGGTTGCTTCTTTCTATGCTCTCATGTAATTGAAGCGGCCATAAATTCTGAAAAATCATTTTCCTCATTCTTTTAACTGGTCAGAATATCCTGCTGTTTTTTTGTCATCTAAAGAGAACACAATGCCAATTATTCCTTTAGACTATCAGTAAGGAAGAACATTGAATAGGAGATGAGGTACAGAGACAAGAGGACAATAAATCCATTAAAAATACTTTATCCAGGTGAAAGAATATACTAGACCAAAGGGAAAGGAGAACATTGGTAGGGAGAAAAAAAGGTCTTTCAAATGCATACCATATCAATTATACAATCATATTAATTACTAAAAAAATCTTAAGCAGTTTAAAGATAAGCCAACTGAATCAAGGCTTTGTAACCCCTCCTCTGTCAACATCTTTCTCAAATGCTCCCAAGAGCATTGTCAGTATCCACTGGCTCTCATTCAGATAAAGTCATTCCCTCTCTAGTAAAGTTAAGATAGTTTATATCAGAATAATTGGGGGGGAGAGGGTTATAGCTACAGACTCAGAAGTTACTGTCATAAAGCTGGGCAGCAGTTTGAAAGATAGATATGGAAGTTCTGTCATCTGTTGTTTTAGGATCTGTATTTGGGTTTTAATTGCTTCATCCCTTGGGTTTTTACATCCCTTAGAGAAGTGGACTAAGTACATGAACCTCAGATCAATATTGAATACTAGACATTATATTAATCTCATTAAATTCCCTGGTTTTTTTGTAAGCCTAATATTTTGGCACCATCTTCATAAGGAATTCAGGGTTTTTGCTGTGCTAACCACACAAAATCAGCCTGGGTCATTCTCTCTGCATCTGTTTGAATTCATCAGAGAGAAAAATAAATCTTTACACAAGAAGAGTATAGAGCAAGAGTGCCACCTCTGAATCCAGTTTCTTTGACTGATCCTACATTTTTATACCCAGTTCTTTTTTAGTAGGAAGAATAGTATTTGCTTGTAGTTTCTCATCAAGGTTTACTGTTGCATTAAAAATTCACTTCAAACAAGAAGTGATAGCTTTTATTTAAATCCATATTCATACACAGTCCACAGCAAGTTTACTGTCCATAAATCAAGCAGATATTTCCCCATAACTCCTCTAAAGCTATTCTGCTCTTTTCTCTAATTCAGAGAGGAATTGTCAGTCATGAAAATTAGTTTATGATTCATTTTCAGTTTATTACCTTGGTTGACTTAGCAGTTTTCCCTGCTAGCTCTGACCTATACTTGCCTTTGTAAAACAATTAGAAGTGATGCCTCAAAATATTTACTACTGTGGGTTTATTAAAATTAAGTTTTGCTCAGGACAACAAACAACATGCATAGGTGAAGAAAATTAAATCTTCAGTAGGGAAAGAAGAATTCCCTAGCTACAGCCAGCCATGGATTGCAGTCATTTTTCTAAAATGAAATGTCAATAATGAAACAATAAAAAGAGAATATGCAAAAATTTCACATTAATATTGCCATCTCTGTTCCTCCACCATGAAACTCTAGAGGCAGATCGACAAGTGATAAGTATCTCCTATGCCAATATTCAGAATTACTTGCTGTGGCCACTACAGGCATAACACAGAAGTCAGACATCATTGCCAAAAAAGACAGTGTTATCAATGAGCTTTTATTTTAGGCACCTCCAAGTAGCTACAGAAAAGGTGACAGCCTTTAGCATGCTACTATTCCTAGCAGTGAAACCCTTGAGGAAATCTATGCAACTCATTGAGTCTCCTAAATGAACTCAGTGTGCGACAGCAAAATAAGAGCAAAAATGGAGAAGGCATCTTGAAGGGTTAAAAAATGGTTCTAAGTGTCAGAAGCTACAAAGCATTCCTTTGAAAAGCTTGAGGTACTGACAGCTCAACATGAAGTTACTTAACAGTGAGACAATTTATTAGAGAACATATCCTAACCATGACAGAAACCTGTTTGTTCAGTGTTGTAATAATTTTTAAAAATAATAGTTGAGAACAATGAAGAATTCTTGAACCCACAGCAAAGCTCAAAACCGTCAATATGAAAAGCACATTTTTATTAAAGGAAAATATTTGTGTGCATTAGGCTTGCTTTTAAAAGCTATTCGAGATTTATAAAAGCTGTTGGCTTTAGAGATAGATTTATCCAGGATGCATTAAATGAAGTTTTTCTGAGTTATTTTTCACCTGATTAGCAGCAATAACACAGTCACCCTTCGCATTAATTTATGATTTCACTGAGATATCACTTGGAAACTGGGCAATAATCTCTGAAGTGCTCTAAACAAGGATACCACAAATATGCACTTAAGCCACTCTTTGGCTGTGGCAAATGGATGAGTGGAGAGTTTGCAGGGCTGAAAGTCAAATGAGATGGAATATAAAACCTAAACTGTTGCAGCAGCCCTCTCATTAGAGGGCAGAAATGAGCCCAGACACAGACTCCTTGTTCATCACAGCATGAAAAGGACCCTGGTTTATTCCTCTTCACAGCTCAGCCATCCTGACCCCAACCATTCCCTGACTCTGGCTGCAGCAGCTCCTGCTGGAGGTTTCCCTGGCAGCCTCTGACTGCTGGGTATTCCCTGCTGAACTCTGACTGCAGGGATCAGTTTGCAGCCTCTGACTGCAGCTTTTACCCAGCCAGGCTGTGACTGCAGGTTCCAACAACAGCTCTGACTGCACACCCACACTGACCTCACTGCAGGGATTCTCTCTGCCCAGGATCCTGCTTCTGCATGAGCTTCTCCTTCCCTCTTCCGTAGTAGTAGTAGTAGTAGTAGTAGTAGTAGTAGTAGTAGTAGTAGTAGTAGTAGTAGTAGTAGTAGTAGTAGTAGTAGTAGTAGTAGTAGTAGTAGTAGTAGTAGTAGTAGTAGTAGTAGTAGTAGTAGTAGTAGTAGTAGTAGTAGTAGTAGTAGTAGTAGTAGTAGTAGTAGTAGTAGTAGTAGTAGTAGTAGTAGTAGTAGTAGTAGTAGTAGTAGTAGTAGTAGTAGTAGTAGTAGTAGTAGTAGTAGTAGTAGTAGTAGTAGTAGTAGTAGTAGTAGTAGTAGTAGTAGTAGTAGTAGTAGTAGTAGTAGTAGTAGTAGTAGTAGTAGTAGTAGTAGTAGTAGTAGTAGTAGTAGTAGTAGTAGTAGTAGTAGTAGTAGTAGTAGTAGTAGTAGTAGTAGTAGTAGTAGTAGTAGTAGTAGTAGTAGTAGTAGTAGTAGTAGTAGTAGTAGTAGTAGTAGTAGTAGTAGTAGTAGTAGTAGTAGTAGTAGTAGTAGTAGTAGTAGTAGTAGTAGTAGTAGTAGTAGTAGTAGTAGTAGTAGTAGTAGTAGTAGTAGTAGTAGTAGTAGTAGTAGTAGTAGTAGTAGTAGTAGTAGTGCTGCTCCTCCTCCTCCTTCATGATTCCCCTTCACCACCTCACCCACTCCCTTTTATCACATTTATCTTTATTGGATACAGCTGTGACTCATCAGGGGCAAGGCTGTATTAGGTAATTAACACAGTTGTGACTTATCAGGGACCAGGTCACCTGTATTCCCTTCTACACTAAACTGCTGCTTTGGAAAAAAAAAAAAATTGATGAGTGCAGAGATGATAGAGGATCTAAAGTGACTCAAATTCAGATTCATATTTCTTTCTCATAGTAGGTCCACAGTGTCTGGCTCAGAGGGTTTGTCTAAGTTTTAGACCTTTCATTCCACATCTGTGTGAAAGAAGTGCTATCCAAATGGTACCATCAGTCAAGCAAGGTGCAAAGGCAGCCTTTCTACTTGGCCCTAAGACATCATCCACAGGGAATTGCACTCACTAGGGTCAGTATCATTTTGCAAGTCTGCAAATATACACTCAAAGTCCAGGACCTCTGCTAATGGTCCTGAATACTTTACCTTCCCATTTCAGACACATGAGCAGTCTTTATTGCCTATTCATAGTCAACTAAAAATTAAATTTTCTCTTGACACATCCTGTAAACCAGTTACTTATAAATTAATTTAAACATAGCCACTAAGTACAGTTATAAATAATTAGTAACTCATATGTGTTGCATCACAGAGCAAAATGCTGCAGTTCTTTCAGCGTTTAGCCTTTTAAATCATCTTCTGATAAAGCTTAAAAAAAAAAAAAAAAAAAAAAAAAAAAAAGCATGTATTTTAACAGACTGATACAAAAGATTAGTGTTCTATAGATCTGTGGTACTCTCCTTCTCCAGGACACCCAGAGCACTGTGTACATGAACAGCTGTGGAATGGAGCACCAGGGCTGGCAGTGACCACAGAGGTACTCATGGAGCAAGGGGGATCTGGAAGAGGGAAAAGGACTGTCTAATGGAATGTTTCAAAACCCCTTGGCTCTATATCAGTCTGTTTATGGACAATCTCCTTGGCTTCCAGGGGAATAGAATCCTGTCTCACAGCAAGTAGCACTCTTCCCTCTGTTAAAATAAATATGAGCTGTGCTGAGACAAACAATCTGTGCTGGTCCTCACCTCACTGGCACATGCTTCTTAAAATATTTCCTGATGGCAGGGGCTGGCTGATATGCAAAAACACTCACCGCAAGTATGGAATTAAAGTTCCATGACAATCATTTTCCTGCTGAGTGAGCAGACTGGGTTACAGCCAATCTTCCTGGCACTGTTATGGCAAATTTACACTGTAACAAACAATTTCTCCTGGTTTTGCACAATATTGGCAAAGGGCGTCCCCTTATCCGTGCTGAGTTTGCTTCTCATGGCTTCAGACACTATGGCAGACATGGGACCCCTTTCTATGTGATAAAAAAGGGACTCCACATCCTTTATGCAGTAGAAAGGATACAAGCCCATCCCCACACAGGTCTCCAAAACACATCTTCATCCTAGAGAGCATAGAAAAGCATAGTCCTGCAAGGAATAATTTCTGCAGGGTTCAGTCCCACAAAAACTATTTAATGGGACTGAAGCGGGAAGCATTTGAGTCCTGAAAGAAGAGATTTTGGTAAGTGCAGGAAAAAATTCTTCTCAGGCATTTGCAGAAAGTAAATTAAAATTATAGAATAGTTGAATTAACTTCTCTATAAGCTTTACCCAGGGGCGTACATTACTTAAATATTGTGCATAAAATAAAAACAGGATTTAAAAAATTGTTCAGATATTCGTACATTGATCAAATGCATTGGAAGGGTGAATTTATTCTTTGTTGTTTTCTAAACTAATACAGCATACTAAATATGTAAATGTTGACTAATTAATTAACTACAATTCAAGCTGCAGACAAGCTGTTGCTCTTTAAGTATTATATTGATTGAAGTCTCTGTCATTTTTGTTTTAAGTGTGCCATTATCTTCCACCAAAATGTTTGATTTATGACACAGACACAATGGAAGTTTCAAGTTTTATTCCCCAGTGTCTCTAAAAAATAAAGACAAAGCAAATATGTAACTAGGAATGACACCAAATGACAACATCCTAATAGTTTATACAAGAAATGTACTCACACGGGTAGTGCTGTGAAGGGCCAGAGCAAAACAAAATAAATGGGTTATTCACAGGGGGGAAAAGGCCACCTCGGGGTGATTATATAATACATTTTTGATGGAACCCTAGTCATTCAAAAACAGGGGTTTTTTGCTTTTTTTTTTTCCCCAACCAAAATCAACATGTTTTTCCTCTACTTTGCTTTGACCTTGACCACAAGCATACATCCTCCCTGAGAAGCAATTCTAAGTCAACAACATAAGCTTCATTATTGCCTACATTTTTCAAACAGACAAGAATAATGCACAGCCCAGATCTGTGCTTGAGACCCTTGTGAACTGCAATGATCCTTCTGTACATGGAGGGGCTTGGAGGAAAAAGCAGCAAGATTTGGGTTGTCAGAATTCACATAGTTAATTTAACACTGACATGAGTGTGAAATTAAAAAATGTCATGTCAGAGTTGCCAGACACAGCTGCGATGTTATTGCAACTTTTCAGTTAATGGCATACTACTTAAAGTCACCTGATAGTTATTCAGTGGGAAAGAAATTTTGGCTGGAGGTTCAAAGGTCAAGCTGGTCATGATGCCCACTTAGTTGCAGTTGACATGGAGCCTGTTGTCCCTGGGCAAGAAAACCTGGCAGAGAAGGTGCACTTAATGACTGCAAAATCCTCTGCACAAAACAAAACCAGCACATTTCAGCCAAGCTGACACACACACAGCATCACACACTGTGCTAGTCAGAGAAGACATGCCACAGCTCATACAGAAAAGGAGAATGAGCCCTCAACTCTGACATCAGAGTTTACATATTTATAGATTAGCACAGAGAAATCTGCATCCTCTCTGCCACAGCTCTTAATGGGACAGCACATAATTTCTGCAGAGATCAGGGAGATGTTATCCCAACTTTGGTGAGTGAGTCTATTATTCAACAAGCCTGTTGACTTTCAGCAGAAAAATATCTAGATGTTCTATGAAGGGTAAGTTTAGACACTGTTTTAATAAAATCTTTTTATTTGTATGGAAATACACAAAATAAATATGACAGATATTCTTTTCAGATATTGATGCACAGAGAAAAGCAACACAGATACAATATGGAAAGTTGGTAGAAGAAAAAATAATTGCAACCTTACAATGTCCTGAAAAACTAAATCAGTGGATCCATACCAAGTTTTACTGGGGAGAAACAAGAAGAAAAACAGTAGTATTATAGTAGTGTCATAAAATTCTTATTGACATTCCCAGAATAAAGTTTCTCAACATTTTTCTCCAAAGTATGTTTTAATCATCTACTACTAGAAATAAGTCAATATTAAAATGAAATAATTGCTAGTCCAAAATTGCTTTTCCATTGGATTGGATTTGGAGAACACAGAAATAAGAGGGCTTATCCTAAAAAAAAGGGAAGTGTTGCATTTTGCACAAGGAATTCTAACCATACAGTCAAATTTAGACAGCACGGCAAAGTGTTCCCATGGAATTGCTCAGGGCAGTAGCTCTGGTGTAGATCCCATTCTGACAGGGGATGTTAACTGGAAGCCCCAGTCCCAGGGACTGAAGAGCACCCACCATCCCTGCCAAGCATGGGGGACACCCTCCCAGAAGCTCTGCCTGTTTGTTCCACTCATCTGCTCTGACACTTGAGCTCTGTGTCCTCAGCTGGGCCTTTCCCAGATCTTTAATCACTGCACACTGACCCATGGGACCAGGACAGAGAGGGTGCTCAGTGCTTTGTCAGCCAAGCAGAGAGGCAGCAGCCTGGGGCAGGAGTAACAGCCCCACCAGCAAGTGGAACTTGAAAAAGTGACATCAGATGCTGGGGGCAAAACCCCCTACTTGCCAAATGTCTAGGACAGCAAGTGTTGTAAAACTGTTTTGCTTTCCCTGTGGAAAGGAAAAGGGATGAAGTTGTTCTTCTTCCAAAGACAAAGCTGTGCAAAAGGGAGGCTGACTATACCTCCCTAATTTACTCTGTGGCTACAGGCAGGTTTTTGTACTGAATTAAGAGCCTGAGCACACCTGTGATCCATGGCTGAGCAGGAGGAGTATCCATGCCTCAGGCAGCCCAGCCTACTCCAGGTGAACAGAGCAGAGCAACTCCTCCCCCATGCTCCAAATGGTGCAAAACATGTCCTCACCAATGCTGCTCATGGTGGTTCTGGGGCTAATGGCCAAGAAACAGCTGTTTCCTGATCTCCCTAGGGCTTGTGCCACTAGGGTTTTAAGCCTTATTCTTAATTTATGCAGAATCTGAGACTGTACTTAAATACTGCAGCAATAGGGACATATGTTAAGTAGCAGTGATTAGTTTGCTGCCAAAAACTATATTATTCTGAGTTCAAACACTCAGAATTCAGTAATTCAGTTTAATTATTCACCCCCCTTCCAACTTAGACATAACTTTAGAAAAAAATACTACTATTCATAATGGAAGTTATTTTATCCAACTTTGAACTAAGGTGCCACCTACCAGAATAAATCAGGAGAATTTAACTGGGTCTGTTGAAAACAACAGGTCAAAAGCAAATCTGTCTGCTTATATAACTACTGTGTTAAAGTACACTATAATTAGATTTCTGTATCCACAGATACCATAAAGGGGGTCATTACACATGGTCCTCCCAAGAAGTCTTGGTACTACTCAGCAGTTAACTGTCCATTTCTACTTTCCCAAAAAATGGTGATTATAACAAGTACTCATCTTCAATTCTTAACTACTTGACAAGGATTATTCAGTGCTTAAAAATGCAAGCTGAATACCGTTTTTAATTATTACTATTAACGTTGAAATGTCTGTCTTAGGAATCCCAGGCTTTTTCAGGATAGCCAGATGCCTCAGCCTTGCAAGAAGGGGGCAAGAATGAAGGAATGAGAACTTCCCACACAGTAGGGGGGGTGAGGAATTTAATTTCTAATTGCAGACTCAAGTTTCTCCCTTCACTGCTAAGTACCAACTGCAGAGAAGCAGCAAACCACGTCTATTCTTAAAGGACTTGTTTGGTGGTGGGCAGATGCAGGCTTTAACTTTAAAGAGGGAGAAATAATAAATATTTTAAAACACCCACGGGTAGTTTGTGAAGAGTAGTTAATGTCTGTTCAAGCTACAGAGGATGCTTCAGAGAGGGAAGGCCACCAGCAATTTGCCCTTCGTCACTTGCACAACTTCCACTTCAAACATAAGACGCTTCACTTATCTTCCTGCAGTTACATCTGCCAATATAATTTGCCCATTTGGAATAGAGAAATAGCTCATCATGAATGCCTCACTAAGTATTAAGAGCTGAAAACTCTGTCATGAAGCACTTGAAATGCAATTTCTCTTACTCTAGCAATAAGAGTTCAGTCCGTGAATTTTATGCCTTAAGATGTTAAAGATTTCCCTATTAATAACACACAGGAACAGAACCAAACTAGAATAAACCAAAGCCTTTGACATATTCCAGGTGGCATGCCCTGTCAAGTTTACCTTATATCCATCTCTCATCCATGTGACTGAGATATACATGGATAAAAATGAGTGGAAGAGCATTGCATCAACTGCTCTTCAGAATCAGTTGATTTATATCCATTACTTTTTTTCTTTTAGAAGCAAGAGGTTTGGATTTATAGGGCCTAGAAACTTAAGACTGGCTGAGATTCAGATCTCATCTTACAGTACTGGGAAATGATACCTCACAACTGACAGGTGTAGGTAAGCACCCAACACAGTTTCTCCCCCTTGGATTTGGTCACTTCAATATTTTGGGAATCTGAATTAAAGAAGAGGCTTTAACCTGCCCTTGCTCAAGACAGCAAGTAAAGCGAAAAATATTGCAAACTTTCATTAAAATGTCCCAAGCTCTCAGAGCTAAAGGAACCTCTGAAATGGAAGGGAAGGGACACTCAGAGAAGGTACACTGAGGGAAGCTGCAGTTTTTTCAGCATCTACTATAGCATAGTTTCAAGAAGTAGCTTCCAATCCTGCCATACAGTCCACAGGCCTGTTTGCCCAATGCTCAGGACCCAAAGTCATGACAATAAAAGCTCAGGGAAGGTGGGCACTTATTCCTGAACTTAACACCCCTGTGATGTTTGTAAACTTGACTGACATTTACACTTTTGATTTGGCACAGACTTTAAACCTTTGCTGATGAATTTTACATACACAGTGGAATTCCTCAGGGCTGTTTGGAGAGTGGAACAATTTATCTGTTACTTAGTTTGACCCCAGTAACACCTATGGAATTGAAATACTTCGTTCCAGAGAGACTGAAGTGTGTATATATCTTCATATCAATCTCAGTAAAAAGGAGACAATGACTAGGCTGGCTATATATTACCTCATTTCTAGATATTGCAAAGCACACAGAAAAAAAAAAAGTTTAAATCATCCTTCATGATGCCAGGGACTTACAAAAAGAAAATTAAAGAGTCAATTTTGATAAAAGAATCTCCAGCACATGTATAGAAGACTAGCTGATAAGGTGTGTGCAATTCCTCAACAGGGAGACCACAGGCATGTTTCAGGTTTCTCACATCCTCTCTCAGGATCTACCTCCACTTGGTCCTACAGCTGTGCTTTCTCCTTTATAACATAACAAAATGCACTTGAACCCCCAACTCTTTTTCCACTCTGAAAGTCTACTGTTTCCAAATCAAACAAGCAAAACTCTTACAGAAGGAAAGTCTCACAGAACATAACTCTCTCCCCCTGCTAAGCATGCTGGCCTCAGATTCAGAAGATCATTAAATAAAGTAACCCAAAAGCCCCCTACCTCAAACCAAGACAGCCTTTGCACAGAGCCCACTCACCACCTCCTTGGACTATACCCAAAAGGTTTTACTGTGTTCACAAGGTAAGATCCAGACACTCCAGAATTAAATGCAAACCACCCTGGAGACTTTGCTTAAGTGGTGCAAAATTTGGCACAGATTATGAACCAGTGAAGCCACTCCTCAACCCCACCATGTTTTTTTTTAAATCATAGATAGGTCTATATTGCAGCCTGGTAACAAAACATTTACATGGTCCTTAAAGTATAAGATGAAATTACCCTTATTCTGGTTGTGATCCATATATATTGAAAACCTCTTTCAAAACATTGCTCTTCCACCTGTGAACTGCAAGAATCTATTTTTCTAGCGAAGCATATATAAGACTGAGGACTAGTTTTTACCCCCAAAATAAGCCAATGTGCATACCTAGTGGATGTACCACTTTTCTTTAAATAATTTCTGAATTATAGCATATATTCTACTGAAAAGGAAAAAAAAGCAGAAATGTGAAGATTGAGTGACTGACCAACGGTTTTATTCATCCAAGTTATCACAAGACCTAAGGAAACACTTGAATGGGCAAGTTTATCACTGTATGTCTAAGCTTATCATATCATCTGGTTATGGCTAGAATCTCATACAAAACCATCCTGTCATCGAAATAAATGTGTCCCATAGCACAGAATAATGACTAGATGTGAGAAGACAGTGTGATATGAGCATATAGACACCAGATGGATAATGTAGTTCTGAGCATTATAGAACACAAGTGAGCACTATTTTCCAAAATTTCTTTTCCTTCCAGTGTGTTGAAGGTTAGAGGAGGAAAATAATATAAATGTTTGTTTGTCACCTGCATTTTAACAATTTGCTGTGAAGTTATACGGTGAAATTTTTCTGAAATTTCAGACGGTGTGGAGTATCTTGTTAGAATGATGTGAGAAAATTACTTTATGATTTTCCCACATTATTGTAGTTCCTTTATTTAAAAAAAAAAAAAAACAAAACACAAACCTTCATCTAAATTTTCAGAGCAACATCTGTTTGAAAAGAAGAGATAAAAAGGAGAAAAGTAAGAGCACCTTTGTGTTCACTACCGTCACCAAATGCAGGAAACATCACATGTTTTTAATCTTAGGACAGCTTTCAGTCTAATTGTTCAGTCACCCTGACTGCTCCCCAAAATGACAGAAAGTGGTGTTGACACAAGATAACAAGCCATCCTACAGAACACCTAAAAGAATGAAAAACTAGAAATGGTATAATAATGATAGTCCATCACCTAAATTCTGACACTGCTGAGTAATTTGGGAATAGATGTCCATCCCTTTCACCAAGCCACTCTGATTTTTCTACTTCATTTTCATTTTCCTTTGATCTTTCACTCACTTTGAACAAAATGAAATGCAGACTTAAGAGCCCCATCAGGAGTGGGATATAATGTAAGCTTTATACTGCCAGAGTTAGCCCAGTCAGCTGCTGTAAGGGAAGGGTTGTACAGCACAAGTGTATCTAACAAATAAATCCTAATGGATCCTCTGTGAGGTGGGACACCCAGTTCTGGTGAAATGGACCAATCAGAAGTGAGAGTGAATTTTCAGGTATGTTCATAACTTTACGACTTTTACTAAAAAAAAAAGAGGTACTAATTGCAAAATACCTAAACTACTCAACAAAGTAAATGTGAAAACTTCACAAGACTGAATGTATTTTCTTAATCTATTTTGCTTTCTATAGCATCAGGGAAAGAAATTACTCTAAAATTTTGTGAAACTGCACTTCTAATAGCATCTGCTATCCCAAAATACTTGGAAAGCTGCTTAGCATATGTTTCTTTATGAACATAGTTTTTCTCACCACAGCAATACAAAATAAAGAGGAGAAATTTGTTTGTAGACTATCTTTTCCCAAATATAAGCAGTGCAGTCTCCAATGCCTAAAGCTACATAATTCTCTAAAGCTGAAGATGGCCAGTAATGGCTTCAAAAATAACATCTATTCTTCCTTCTGACTGAAATAACATATCCCCCAGAGAAAAAAAAGTAAAGTTGTCTATGGTTGAAGACTTGTTGAGTCTTGTGAATGAGGACTTCCAAACCACCAGCAACGTTTGTTCTGCCACCTCCTACCTTGAGTATGAAGTCCCCTATGCAGGCACAGACCTGGGAAAACCATGATTACAGTAACGTGTGAATTTTTCAGGTCACAGAACAAAGTAGGAAGGAGAGCTGCAAACTTTCCTGACACAAAAATCTGAGGGCATTAAAAGACAGTTCTGGGGTTCCCAAGAAATCCTGAAAAGAGGACCCACATGAGGAATATGGCTCTGTGTCTTCTGATATTTGGATAGGTCTAATAGAAAATACAAATCTGATTAAAAAAGAACCACCCCACGCCCCCCAAGTAAATTCAGTTTCACTTACATGCTTGTAGTAAAAACTAGTTGTGCTCACACACCAGCCAAAGAACTGAAACATCATGCTAAGAAAAGATGTAATATTTCCTCACCACTCCACTGAGTTACTATACCAAAATATAATGAAATTATGTAGAAAAACACCAACTCCAATTTATACTTCTTTTTCAGCAGATTAAGGAAATTGCACACAAAGCAGCTTGTTAAGAAATAAGTAATATTTTTAAAGGCTTTTAAACAATCTGTTCCAGCTACAACTCCTTTCCAGCCAATTTGCACCTATAAGGTCATAGTACAACTGCTTTGGAATCAAGAAAATTTGAGTTGCATATTTTTATTACACATGAGATATGTAACAATACCATTTGTGCATATATACATAGTTTTCCTTCACTGCTTTTCACGAACACTTCAGCAAAGTCTTCTTGTATGTATACCATATAAAATTACTTAGAAGTCCAATATGTCCAGTGGTAGAAAATTGGCATGGACAGAAGAATGAGTTTTGCTCATCTTCTTTTCATTGTCCTGGGCACCAAAAAATGGATTTCTGAATGCCCCTGTGACATTTCTGCCTTCAGATCAAAACTTTGCCTAAAGTACTTTATTCTCTTTTAAAGCAGAATCTACTTACCCAGAGGGAAAAGACCCCAAGTCTTGCCACAATCAATAATTCTTACAGTAAATCCCTTGTCAATGCATACAACACCAAGGCAATCTGTGCCTGGGATTTTAATTTCCCCATGGGCAGCACTGAGGTGCCCATTTATATCATTTCGTGCTCAGATATTAACACTAAATATTGCTGGCTCTTTCTTCCATAAGGGGCCACTGGTACCAGTGGTAGAGACTGTTTTTGTCTCATAAATAATCAATCAAAAATCTGTTCACCCTTTCTGAAGATATGTATTTGTCACATGTCATGTGGGTGGTTGGAGAAAAAACATGGAATAGATGATAGAAGAGTCCTTAAAGATTACCTAGTTCTGTGGACAGGAGCATTTTTCACTACATCAGCTTGCTCATAGCTCCATCCTTCCTGGCCTTGAACTCTCCCAGAGATGGAGCAGCCACAACTTCTCTGAGCAATCTTTGCCAGTGCCTAACCACCCAGTGAAGAATTTTTTCTTAATATTTCATCTAAACCTACTTCTTCAGTTTGACCATGGCTGGGGCATGTCCAGCCTCTCATCCACCAGTACCCCCAGGTCCTTCTGGGCAGGGCTGCTCTCCATCTGCTCATCCCCAGCCTGGATTGATACTGGAGGTTGCTCCAGGTGCAGCACCAGCACTTGGTCTTGTTAAAATTCATGAGATTCCCATGGAAATGGTGTGTCAGCATCACCACCCAGCCTGGTGTCCTCTGCAAGTGTGCTGAGAGTGGCCTCAATCCCTCTGCCTGTGTCATTAAGGAAGATATTAAATCACCCTGGTCCAGTACAGACCTGAGGGACAGCACTCATCACTGATGTCCTCTGGGACCCTGAACCACTGACCACAACCCTCTGGATATGACTGTCCAACCACTAACTTACCCATGATACAGACTATTCAGCAGATTATCATATCAGACTATTGAAAGAAAAGTGATATTTGGATCATCAGAACTTGTTGTCATTCACATATTTTCCAGTATAAATTATGAATTGCCATTTCTGAAGCATCAGGTCCTGTTCTTATGTGCTCCCACATTAACTTGCAAGATGGTCCCTGATGACATGAAGACATCAGACATGCTTTCCTCCAGTGCTCCTGTCATTCCTTGTCACTCAGTATGTGGTAGGACAGTTGCTTTCAAAATTATGCTGAAGGAACACAGGGATGTGTGGTCAAAAGCAGAGGTACTGGACAGGTATAATTTATGCTGAATTTCTTGCTTTTGTAACAGAAACAGAGTGGGCACCTAAAATCAAAGGGCTCAAAGTATTATGAAAATACATGAGTAAGAATGAACATTAATCCTTTTCCATTAAATTTCAGATATACTCTATAGCAAAAAAAAAAAAGCGCCTTTCTACTCTGAAGCTGTATATGCAAAAAGCTTAGGTAATTACAGAATATTCAGGATCACAAAATAATTGTATTATTGCTCTTCATCAAATTAAGTCATTATTCAGTCTCCCTCAATTTAGGCATGACAAGCCTGACAGGTGTTTCAGGCAGGAATATTATCTAGCTCTTAGAGACAGAAACATATATGCAGCTTTGTCAGTGAATTCACTCAGGCCAAACTTGGTTTTCTGGAGATGTTGGAGGCAAAAGAACTTAATGAATGTACTTGAGAATTGAATGGAATATGAGAAAAAGTCTGGGATTTTTACTTTTGCTAAGTGCTTTCCTCTGTCTGTCAGAAAGATCGTTTGTACTTTTTCAATCTTTTGTCTTGCCAGTTTAGACACAATTAGCCTAATATAAATTCATCATTATTAGCAACACTCATCCTACTGCAGTGTCTATTGAATTATAAGTAACAAGAAGAGTCAGGGTATTATTCATCTCACTGTTAACAAGAAAAATTAAAATGGTTACAGCAGAGGTCTGAGCACCAGAATTTCACTGTTACACCCTCAGGCCTGTGACAGCTCATTACAAAAACTCACATGGGTCAATTTTCTCCAGACTCCTTCTTTAAAACTGTTCAGGGAAGAGGATGCAATACTAAGCTCAGATATTTCTGCATAACTGTGGGCCACTCTGCCTGAGTTTTACACCTACCAAATGGTAACCACAGTAAATATTATTCAGTATCATTAGACATTTGATTTAGAGCAGCAACCAGTCGTGCACACAGAAAGTGAATTTCTAAGTAGGCAGCAACATAAGATTGCAATTCAAACATTTTCAGTAATAAAATTTCTTATCTAATTGTCTGTAGTTTAGGATAGGCAATGTCTTCTTGGCCAGCCTACCATGCAAGAAGCTAGAAATTTGGAGAGGGCTCCACAGGAGCACAGTTGACATTTTCAGCTGTGCTGACACTATTGTCAATGAGGAAATGCAGAGAAATAGAAGCAAAAGGAAAGATACAGTGAGTTTGTTAAAATCTATATGCACATTGAGAAGACAGACAGAAAGCCTATCAATCTCTTTGACATTTATAAATGACACCAGTTAATATTTTTCCAAAGATATTTTTCTTCAGATTCATGTGCATACCATAATCAATATCAATTAGTGTTTGCCATCAATATTTTAAGGTTTATGACTAAAACTAGATATTTGATTGTGGGTCTGATTTTCTGAGTCTGTGGAGTTTTCAGCCTGGAGTAGCTGATTTCTTCTTCCCTTGAGAGAATCCATTCCTCCCAAGGACAGTGAATGTAAATAAGTCTTATATCTTTTCATAACACATCTAGGTTCTCATACAACCTTCTCACAGGTGTTGTTTCTATTATTTAACCAATGAAGAGAAGTGTTGTGTTTCCTGACCAATTATACGGTTCCTTAGTGCAGCGTGTTATAAAAGGGCTGTGCAAAACTGTAAATAAAACCTTTCTGCTCTTTCTTCTACCTGGAGTCAAACTCTTCATTTTGTGTCCAACAGTGACATTTGATTTCTCAGCTGAAAGTAGAAGCTAAACTGTACTAGATTAGGGTGTGCAAAGAGAATTATTTGACAAGAAACAATGTAAAAATAAAGGAGACACACAGATGACACCAAAAATCTTCTCTCCCTGGCACACACACACAAAAAAAAAAAAAAAAAAAAAAAAAAAAAAAAAAAACAAAAAAAAAAAAAAAAAAAAAAAAAAAAAAAAAAAAANAAAAAAAAAAAAAAGGAGAAGTTCTCAGGAAACTAGATGTTGTGGCTAAGAAGGGAGTGAAAGTCTCTCAGACTCAGATGCACCTCTAAGACATGAGAAACTTTTCCAACAACACTTCTTCACCAGGACTCCTGTTTCAGCTTCTCTTTTCCTGAGTACCTGTTCAAGAACATCCACATGTATCATTTAAAACTTAAACACTGCAAAGCACCTTCAGCTGAAGTTGGAGGTAATACAGATGCCAGTTTTGTTCTTTGAATATGACACTTCAATAGTGTTATAAAATTGAACAGAATTTTCATAGATGTCACCTATAACCTTATAGTAGCATCTTCCAAACACTGGCATTTTTGATGACCCAAAAGACCCCTATCTTGATCCTACAAAAGTTTTCAAAAAAGGCAAATGTCATATACAGATTAGTTAACAGAGTTGTCTGAAAATCTGCATTACACCAACATGAGGGGTGTTCAACAGAACACAACAACTTAAGTGATCACTGCTTTTGTTTCAAATCAATACTCAATTAAAAATTTCCTACAGTCTTGGCTGTTAATTGCTTTACAGTAGAACAAATAACATTTTAACTGCCTGTAGGCTTGTAACAAGCCCATTTCTTTCTGTTGTAATTGTTTCTCTTTTTGGCACCCTCACATTTCTTCCTTGATCCTGTTGAAACAAAATGAAAGAATTAATGGATGATAGGATAATGTACACACAGAGATTGATTCCACACATTTTGATTGCAAAAATGTATTGGGATAAATGAGAGCAAGCAGGAAAATGTATAAAGTGATAATTTTGATCAAAAATATGTCTCCAATGGTTTTTGTTCTTATTCTGTAAAAGCATCTCAATCTTTTTCAAATTCAGAAAGTTATTCAGACTTCAAAAACAGAAGATGTTTTAGAATATTAAAGTTTCTTTTTATATATAGTTTACAATTGAACAAAGTTGATATCAGTAATATCACCACAAAATCTTACAGAGAGAGAAACATCTATCATCAGCCTAGAAAGTAAGTCTTTTGTATCCAAAGTTTCCAATGCCCAAATCAGGGAAGAAATTGCTCATGGGCATTTTACCCCTGCAGCTTACAGAACAGCAGAAGTCAATACACAATATTGGACTTTATTCTCACCATAAGCAGTAAAACATCTGTTCTGCCTAAAATGAAAGGACTCCACTTTCATTTAGAGATTTCATGCATTCCCTATGTCTTTGCATCACCTGCACAGACCTCTGCTATTACTTTGTTCCTGCAGAAGAATTTGTATAGTGCTTTAATTTCCTCTTTCCCAGAGTGGTCAAATGCCCTCCTCTATTTTTTTTTTTTTCTGTTCCAGGATGCTGCTCAGGCCTCAGGAACAAGGGATTTGAAGAAGTACATCTCTCTCACAAAGTTCCACTGCCCCTCATTTGTCAAGGTGAGTTTGTTAGCAGGTTGTAAATCCTCAACAGATTTGTTTGCAGGGATATCTGCTTTTGTACTTGATCCCTGGCCTACCCATCCCTACCTGTCACTGAACATCTGTATTCATGGGCTTCTGCAGCCTTTATCTGGAATAGCCTTTCCACAGCTTCTCCTCTTGACTTAATTACATCAATAAAAGAATTGCAAAACACCTTTAAAAGTAATGAGCTCTTTCTCACACACACTACTGCTCTTTCTTCTCTTATGTAGTCCATAAAATGTAGCAAGAGACAAATGATTACAACTGTTGATTCTGCTTTACAAGGAGTAACTAACTCTGGCAATACAGTGAACAGCACTCTGTTTAGATCTTTTTTTAGTAATACCAATAATAAGCAGTAAAACTAATTCATGCAACAAATCAGGGACCTTAATCTGATGCTCAAGATCAAGACTTCAGCTGTGACTGATATTCTCAGATTATCAGTGAAGATTAAGAACATTGAAAACACAGCTTATCTGATTTTATCAATTAAAAATAGACTACACCTTGTCACACTGTTTTTCAAGTATGAGGTGCTGCCAATGTGAAATTATATCTCCAAACACTTCTAATAGAACTTTTCAGGGCTTGCCTGAAACTCACATTCTTAAAAATAAAAAGTTCTACATATCTACAAAATAATTTTCTGTTAGCAACCATCAAGTAATTTGCACACAAACATCAGATGAGAAGACACAAAGATATAAATCTCAGTGGGATGAACTAACATAACTTTCCTTAGACTAACCTAACTTGATTTGTTTAAATCCATTTTTATGGAACTGTGCACTTGTGTTCTGTGCCCTGTTGTGGCCCAATCACACTAAATCAAGAAATGAAAATTTCTGATCAAAAATCACTTTTATAAATATATTGTATGTTCTTTATTCAGTTACTGTTTAAAAAAATCCCTGAAACTAACAACATTTATAGCCACCTGGCTATCCTACTGAAATACTAGGAGGATAAAGATCAAGTCAAAGTATTCCAATGAGCTTAAAGGAATGCTTCCTCCACAGCAAATGCAACCCTCTAATAATGCTGATGGAAAAATACTGGGGGGGAGGGGGAGCTGTTTCCTTTGATTTTTCACATGAAATATAATCTAAGGACCCTGAAATCACTGCTTCTAGAGAGCACACAGGAATCACTTATTTACTTTAATTGCACTATGAATCTCACCACTGGCAAGGAATCTTTAATGAAACTGAAGGGGGAGAGGGAAAAAAGAGAGAATTTCATATGCTATCTGAACTTCTGAAGTGAGCCATGCTCCTGCTTTCCAAATAGTAAAATTCGACTGAGGGTTAAAATAAAATAATCACTACACTGTTGTTCATTCACACCTCCAAGAAATTCTGATCAAAAACTTACAGGAAATCAGTGTTTAACGTCCAGCTTATCCTTGGAAGGGACACACGGAGGAAGTGATCTCCCAGACTGAGTTTATTGTCATTTACCCCCTAAAGCTCACAGGTTTCCAAATGTATCATCTCCTTTTGGAATGATAGACAAGCTCTGTCAGGCTGTTTACACCTTAATGTTGCCCACAAACACCCCAGGTTCTGGCTGTCAGTGGTTTTTTAAAGCTGTCAGTCTTCCTGCAGTTATTTGAATGGGATACTCCATTTGGATGCTTTTCTAAGTAATTTTTCACTGGTATATGCACAATTACTCCTTAAGAAGAATAGTGACATCTGTTCCTCACAGAAAGAAAGGGTAGACTGAGCAATGCTGTCAACCCTCAGCAATTTTTTCTTGGCCAATTGCTAAAATAAAGCTTTACATGAGAATTTAACATTAACAAGGAACAATAACAACTCTTAAAATTGTGTGTACAACAACAGTTTGGAAATTTCACCTTTATTCTTTCTTACACAACTTCAGTTTTCATTGATTTCACAACTATACAGGGAGTCGAATTAGGAAACATATTCCCAGTGTTCTATTCCCATGTTCCCAGTGTATTCTACCAGTTTTTGTAAACTGTGTCACCAAAAGTAACTAAAATTGATAAAAAAAGATAAGAAATGAAGGAGGAAAGTACAGTTCCTTCCCTCCTCATGTCTATACTTTAAATATTTATACAATGGCTTTCAAATATTTGTATAATGTTCTTCAAAATTCAACTTTTCCACTAATGTAGGTTTCTTATATAGTTATATTTTGGGTTGCATAAATAAGGATAGTTTGATATCATCAGTGGCTTCCTCTTGACTGATGAATGCAGCAATTTCAAAACTTCTTTTATTTTTAGAGTATTGTTAAACCGTTGACTGCATTCTCTTCACATAATCTGGGAAAATCCATCTTCATTTTGTAGGTATGATAAAGAGAAAGAAGACCTTCCCCTTTTCCAAACAATTTGTGTAACAATAAGAGGCAGTCTCTAAATATTTTTTTTCCCATGGAAAATCTGCTGAGGATGTTATAAAGTTTTTTTCCTTACAAATGCCCTATTTGTTCCATTCTGGATGGAATCCACCAATTCATCAGAACAGCACTCAAGGTCCAGCTGGCACTGAACTTTATCCATCCATTAAAGTAGGAGAATAAATTATATATAAATAAATC
The DNA here is from genome assembly GCA_013389925.1 of Aegithalos caudatus. NCBI lineage: Eukaryota > Metazoa > Chordata > Aves > Passeriformes > Aegithalidae > Aegithalos > Aegithalos caudatus. Next base: position 395,666 of record WEIU01005602.1, on the reverse strand, counting down.
CAAACCGTATGGTGACAAAGAGTACTCTGTGTGCATTAGTTAATAGCAAGTGTGTCCTGACAAAGGATAAAGTGAACTTTTTTTTTATGAAGAAGATGTAGACAGCAAACAACAAAAGCATCTGCTAGACTAAAATAAATAAACATGAGAGATTAACAGGGGGGAAGGTTTCCTATGTGCAACATGAGGAATGATAGCATCCATAAATAGTAACACATTTCCATTCTGTAACATTTATTAATAGTCCTCCAGGAAGTTGAGCACAATAAATTAACATTCTTCCTTTCTAGAAAATTCTGAAAGGAATTGGTAAAATCAGATCATCTGACTCCAGTGTCCTTTTTGAATTTAGTGAAAAACAATGCTTAAGTCTTTTATTAAATGCATTTAAACTTCCTTTAGGGAATTATGTCACACAAAGGATGTCTGAAAATTTTAACCTATATAAAAGGACATAAAAAGAGTCTAAAATGATAGTGTTCTATGGTAAAAAGGACTTATCTAACTCAAAACTCAATTTTTCAATATAATAAATTTTTAAAAATATAAAAATAAAAATAAACAAACAAAAAATGCACAAACAAAACCAAAGTTGTATCATTCTTTATAATGAAAAAGAGTTTCTCCAGAACAAAATGGGACTCTGACTTCTCTGACCACAACATAGTTGGGGTAACTGCCCTACTACAGCCCACAGAATCTGCCTTTACTACATGGACATTTACTTTAAAATCGAAGAGTTGTGGCATTTTACCCTGCAAAAGGCCACATTTCAATAGGGATGAATAACGCTTGCATACTGCTTTTGAAGCTACACAGGGCTACTTGATCAATTGTTCCTTACAAAAGATACAAGGAACATATATAAAGTTTTTTTTTTCCTCAGGGGTCATGTGGAAAATATCTCCACCACAATGACAGTTTCTCTATAATGATAAAATAACTAATTACCTACTCATTCTTATGGAGGGGTGCTGTTAAATCTGTCAGTTAAACTCTAAAACCCCCAAATGAGAAAGATTTGGAAAACTGTCCAATGTTCTTTGGGTTTCTATAATAATTTCCTCAACAATCTTTCTTGTGGTCAGTTAATAAAAGTATCATAGCCTTATGGCTCCAAGAGTTTCATAACAACCACATGAGATCACCTGCAGCAAGAGCAAACACATTGCCACAGTTTTTTTAAGTAAGCCCTTACTGCTTAACAACAAAAACAACAACATTTTGCTATCCTGTATTTTGCAGAAAGATTCTGGTGCTCTGGCTCCTCCCAAGAACTCCTTCCTGCACAAACATTTACTCTGACTTCAACATGGTTATGCAAATTCTTGAACCAGGAGGCAAACTTGAACTCTGGCATGTAAAGAAACCCCAAGTCAATTGCATTCTGAAATGTAAGCAGAGGCATAAATTCCTTGTTGAGTTTTGCTTAAGATGGCAGTCAAGAGAGAAAAAAAAATTAATTAGAATTTTACTTGAAAGACTCTAATCATGCAGAAAGAAAAAAAAAAAATCTACTGTTTAACTGTGTTGAAGATGAGTAATTTGGTATCCAAAGAAAATCCAGCCATGTCTGATTCTGACAAAATACCGTAACAGATATAAACCTCATTTACCCTCTCTTAATTGTCCTTTGAAAATATTGTCATTCCAAATTTAAATCATTTCACAAAATTCTGCAGCCATTCTTCTCCTATGGATATAACTCTGGCGAGGAAAACAGTAAAGCCCAGTGTAGATCAGTCTGTACCTGTGCCAAATGCTGCCTCAAGGGATGCTCCAGGGAAATCACAGGCTTGGTGGCCACTTACACTGTCCCAGGGCACAGACATGAGGCAGGAGGAAACCAGCCTCTGAATCTCTGCATAAGTCCTGAAGGAGGCACTTTTAGTTCCTGCATTTTTTTAAAGGGAGCTATCCCATCCCCTGAAGAAAAAAAACAACAGAGTTTTTCCCTTCTCTGCAGTAAGAGCACCCTGCTCTTGTTCTTACTTCCTTAAATGCTCTCCCAGTACCAGCACATGGAAAAGGGTCCTTTCATTCCTATAATGACTGTGCTAGCAGCAAAACCAGAACCAAGGATGACAGCATACACATTTTTGAGTCAAACACTCTTTCTTCCTCTGAATTCTGACCTTCAGGCCCCCATTAAAAATGCTGGTTTTGGCAGAAGCAAAACCTTCTAGCTACAAAATCAGATGAAGATGGAGGAAGAGAAGGGAACAGTGATGAAATGAAAAAAATCAAGCCCCTCACCAGAAATTAGACTGTTGGAAGGATAGGAATTCCAACTTATTTGTCCCACCAAAAATACAGGAGTGAATGAAATGTCATAATTCCCTTTGGGATCCTGAGGTGACACCATGAAACAAGTCTGCCAGGTGATTTATCTTCATGCCTTTCCCTTTCTCTCCTCACTCTGACAGCCACATCCAGTTCTTGTAGCACCCAGATGAGCACCTGCAGCCAGCAGAGACAGAGCCAGTCCAGGCCATTTGCTGCTTCTGACTCAGTGACAAGAGTCCCCAGGATAATCTTGTAAAGATTGTGTTTTGCCTAATGCAACCCAAATATGAAGGGACACCTCATTCAGAACCTCCTTGCTACAGAGAGTCTTGTTCGTCTCTCTCAAGGAGAAAATCAGGAAAGAGGAAGAAAGGGGGAGAATTTATGCATGATTTTAAAAAATGTCTGGTTTACTGTAAATCATTAGCCTGTTTTGCTAACCTCTTTTAACTGCTGCTGCTGGGAGCCTACAGCAGTTCTCTGCTTGTGCCCCACAGTGGGATGAGATGTGTGTATATGTGTATATATGTGTATATATGTGTATATATGTGTATATATGTGTATATATGAGTGTATCTGCATGTGTTGCTTCTGCCTTTCACAGCACCAAGGCAAAGCACCACAGCAGAAATCTATTCTCTCATTTTCAAGGGCTGTGGAGCTGGAATACTTAACAAAATAAAAAGCTACCAGCTAAGCAGAAGCATCAGAAAAACAGCCTTGGAATAGAACAGGCCACGCACTTTGAGTCTGAAACTGCCTGAAGTTAACAACACACATAAGAAGAATAAACTAGTGGTACTGTAATTGAATTTTTATGGAAATAAACAGGTGGCAGATTTACTGTGGCTGCAGGGATAGCAGGGGGTGAAATGCTGCATCTACATTAACCTGTTTAATTTAATAGCCTCTCTACTCCAAGAGGAAAAGAAAAAAAAGATACTGTGCTGTTAGTTCAGTCAGCTGGATGCCAAATGTAAATAACTGCAATTACCCTACTATGCCCATGTGCTGGATGGGAAAGGGCTTTGTGCCAAGTCTCACTTTGTTGTCGTGTTTATTAATTAAGCTCCAGGAAGTTTAAAAATACAACAGTTCTCATGAAAAATCAAGGCAAGAGGAGCCTGCATATGGCAGCAAGTGCAGGGCGTACCTGGGTCCCCTCTGTAGGGTCTGCTACTTAAACCCAGCACTGCAGCCCCACTGTCAGAAAGATGTGGCCAAGTCACCTCCTTCCTGGCAGGCTTTTAATGCCTGCTGTGGTATTTAAAACTGGTCAGCATTTAACAGCAACCTTTAATGCTCACAGGGAGCCTGCAGCAATTTAGCACAGGGAATCCAAAACAATTATGTATTTATAATCAAGGAAATTGTATGGGGAGGGATGGAAATATTAGATTTAGCTTTTTTTACCTTAACTACTGATGCAAAACAAAAATAGGTTGAAGCATTAGTAGCAATACATTTGCATCCTGGCATGAGAGAGGTATATGGAAAAAATTCTGCAATAATACTTGAAGAGGACTCCAGAGCAGCCCTATAAAATTACACACTAATGGAATTGGGAAACTGCACATTTAGGGCAGCTGCCAGCCAAAAATGGGTTCCAGGCCCCTGCCCCTTGTCCATATGGATGATGATACAGGTTTTTAAGTATATGATCAGTCTTTAATGACATAATATAATAACAACACATTTCCTGGTATACTGCCCTTGATAAGCTCATGCAGCTCCCTACACCTATGTGGGTAAGTAGACCACTTTAACATATTTTATACGTAGAATTTCTTTTAATTCAAGTAAATGAAGGTTCTTCTCTGGAAAATTGCTCTGTTCAAGAAAAGGAATTACATTCTCTGTTAGTGTACACTGGCATTGACTCTGAAGGAGCTACAGTCATTTATATGCATTGCGGGTCTGGTCCAAGCAATCATGTAATTAAAGACTGCAATGCAATTGCATCTCATTAGTATGGCTGAGATAAAGCTTTAATTTAGTCACTACCTGCCTCATGAGCAAAATATCTGGGGTTTTAACATACTCTCACTGTTAGTCTTTATGTAATTTTCTATCTTAAAAGAGTATGACTGAAAACAAGAAGATCCCATAATTTAAAACACATTAGAAAGACATGACTGGAAGAATGCATATTGATCTCTGTCTCATTCACTATGCTCTGTGCAATATACAGACTGCACACACAAGAATCCTTCCTTATTCCTCTTTAATCTTCAGTAAATTTTTGGCTTTACTTGTTTACTCATGGACAAAAAAAAAAAAAAAAACAACAAAACACCCACCTGTCTTCTCCTTTACAAGTTTCTGCTCAATTTACCAAATATTTTCAAAACCCTCATCAAAATACCACTCCAAATTACCTAAGAAGGTCAGGAGGGCAGTGAAAATGGAAAGGAGAATTTAAAGATAAATGTCTTTTAAAGGTAACATTTAGCTTGGGAAACTGAAGTCCATTTTTCTATCATTCTAGATTCTCTGAATCCCAAAAAGAAAAGCAGGAGCTTGTATTCCTGTCTCCATTTTAACACGGCACTTTCTGAAAAAATACTGATTTTAAATAGTTATGGGGTGATAAAAGCATAAAACACACACAGAACAAGAGCCAGGATTTCTGACCCAAATGATGCATCTGAACAAAAGATAAATTTAAACACTAGTAAGGAGTATATGTTGCAAAATACAACTGCTAAAATATAGCTTGTTAATAACGTCGTTTGAGACATTATTAATGGCCCTCCTCTTAGCTGCTATCTATGTTAAATACTGCAATGAAAAATTAGAGTATGCAAAAGATATAGGGTAACAAATCTGAGGGTAAAAAAAACCAAAACTCTTAGAGAGATGGTTCTTATTTCCTTTACTTCTCTTAACAGTCCTCAGCCTGATGTGCATGAAGCTGCTGTGTGTGCATCCCTAGCCATAAGCAGAGAATCCTAGAATGGTTTGGGTTAGAATAGACCTTTAAAGGTCACCTAGTCCAACCCCCATGCCATGAACAGGGACATCTTCAATTGGGTCAGGCTGATCTAACTGATCTATCCAACCTGACCTTGAATGTTTCCAGGGATAGGACATCTACTACCTGTTCCTGTGATTCACCACCCTCACAGTAAAAGCTTCTTCCTTTTATCTGATCTAAATAGAACCTCTTTTAGTTTAGAACTATTTTCTCTTGTCCTATCACACTGGGCTCTGGTAAGAAGTCTGTCTGCACCCTTATTATAAGCCTAAAAGGCAGCAACAGGGTGTTCCAGGAGTTTTCTCCAGGCTGAGCAAATCTGTCTCAGCCTTTCCTCATAGCAGAGGTGCTCCAGCCCTGTGATCACCTTGGTGTTCCTCCTCTGGACTCACTCCAGCAGCTCCCTGTCCCCGCTGTGCTGGGAGCCCAGAGCTGATGCAGCCCTGCAGGGGGGCTCTCAGCAGGGCACAGCAGAGGGGCAGAATCCCCTCCCTCCCTCCCTTTCCTGCTGCCCACGGGCTCTGGAGGAGTTTGTCTCTCTGGGCTGGGAGTGCCATGGCTGGGGCATGTCCAGCTCTCACCCACCAGCACCCCCAGGTCCTTCTGGGCAGGGCTGCTCTGCAGCTGCTCATCCCCAGCCTGGATTGATCCCAGGGATTGCCCCGACCCCACACATCAAACACCGGTATCCCCTTTCCTGCGGACACCCCGCCCCAGAAGCGGCACCAAGCACCTGAGAACAGCAAGAACCCCGATCCCTTCCACGAAACAAAATTTTAAAAACGAAACAGGCAAATCCCCATCACGGCGATGTTTTGCAGGTGCTCCGGGGAGTGGACGGAGGAGCTGGGATTCGGAGCTGGGCTGATACTCCCATCTAGTGGGGATCGCTGGGAGAACGAAAGCAGGGAGGCAGGAAAAAGCAGCGGAGGGAATCCAGCATCTTCCCAGCTCTCTAATGCGCCGGCAATTCGACTGGAACCACGCCGAAAAGGGTAAAAAGTAGGTTACAAATTAGTAGTCTCACGGTGTCTGCTGCTTTTCAGGGAGGTCCCCAACTAAGCAGGAAGACTTGGTGGAAAATATTTCATTTGAGAAAAAAAAAAAAAAAAGAAAAAAAAGAAAAAAAAAGGTCAGGACTTTTTAAAAGCAGTTAGGAGTCTGTCATCCACAGGGAGCAAAGGATGATCCATGCACTGTTTCTGGGCTATGAGAAGCAGTTCCAGATCTGGAAACAAAATTCAGTGTTTCTTATTATTGAGTCTCCCACTGAAATATTATCACTACAATCACAAAAGGAAACAGCATAAAATCACTTTATTGGTGGCTTTGGGGTTTTTTTCCTTCTTTTTTTCCTGGGTTTGGGGTTTTTTTGTGTTTTTGTTTGTCTGTTTTGGGTTTGTTTGTTTGTTTGGGTTTTTTTGTTCATTTTCTGGGGTTTTGTGGGGTTTTGGTTGTTTTTGCTGTGGGTTTTGGGGTTTTTGTTCTAATTTGGTTTTTTAACATAAATAAATAAAACCAGCATTTATTTTTTTCTTTTTTCTAAAGTTCTGTGAAACTTCATGAGGATTGCTGTTCTAGGATAAATACCTTCAGGCTTCCTGCTCCCTCCCAATGCTGGGATTTAATACCCAAGGAGAAGACATTTTTATAGACAAAATATACAAAATACTACACTGATGGGGACCTTCTTCCTCAGAAGCCTGTGTATATGTGGCTGCTACAAGCCATAAATGCAGGAAAATTATGTTGCTCCTCATGGTGGTATGGGATAATGAAAGTGTTGAAACTAGAAAAACATGATACAGGTATATAAGTGTCCTCAGATTCTGAAGACATCATAAACTACTCATGTTTTTCTCTTTTTACTACCAGAACCCCATAATGCCTACATAGTGGTTTATCATCAGTTTTTCCTCAGTTGGCTTTTTATATGTAATGGGTAAAAAAAACCTCTCATAGCTACTGGTGTAATATTCAGTTATGTAGTACCAGTAACCAAGAAAATCCTATTTTACTTCTTCTTCAGGGAAACTGGTGTTTTTTAATCCTTGTTACTTTTTGGCACACATGAATGAGAAGTTAATATTCTTTTCAACAAACAAAAAAAAATTAAAATAAATCAAATAGCTACTAAAACAAATTTGGAAGGATTTCCCCCCACAGGATGATGAATATTCCAAAGAACCAAGTTCTGCATAAGTACAAGAATTTTACAGCCATTCAACAATGTAAGCATAAAAAACACTGCAAAAATGAAGGCCAAAGAAAAATTTATAAATCTGCTTGCCACACTGCCAAATATTTTTGCCTCTTTTATGCTGTTGTCTTCTTTTTCTGATTGTTATTTTGTTGTTGTATCTGTATTTGGCTACTGCCACTAAAGCATCTTCTGTTTGTTTTCCAGAACATATTTTCAGTCTGGAGTAACATATGCAACCTATATTTAGATCTTCTGGTATTGATTCTTGCTTTGGTTTTGGGGTTTTATTTTCTTACTTCCTCAATGGTTTCTTTACAGCATTATGCTTCAAAACATGCCAGAACCTCACTTTTGCAAATATATCATCATCAGGCTAAACAATTGCAATTATATGGGTGCATGATACAATATTCTTCACCTTCCATTCCAGTAGAATTTAAAAGCCTATGCTTTTGGTTTCATGGAGTTTTGGTTTGTTCTCTCAGAGGATTATGTAAAATATTCTTCCAAGTCTAATCTGAATGTGATATCCTGGAATTTTATTGTTCGCAAGCACATAAATGATCTGACCCTAATGAAACTCTATCTGAACTTGAATTTACTCTGCATTCACATCCCCTCTACCCAAACTTTTTTATTTTTCCAGATATAGAATTTTAAATGAAGTGAAATTCAACCTACCATCAGTGCAGTCTCCTGAAATGTTTGGGAAGCTCAGAATGGTGGAACAAGCCCTTATACCTGTAAGCTTTAAGGTAACTTGAATGCCATAAGTCCCATGGCTCTGGAACACTTCACATTCTGGGAGGTGAAGCATCACTTCAATTTACATGGTTCCATTTGTGTGCAAACAGATCACACTGCTTTTCTGTGAACCCCACCAAGGAGGGCCCCGAATTCCTGCTTATGAGAATGAGCTGATGTCAGTGGAATTGGTTAATTTACACTGTTTAACAATCTGGCCCTCTGGCATTCTCTATCAAACAGAGCTACCAGTTGAGTAGCTAAGCATAAACTAACAGATAGTGAACATATGTAAAGCAGTTGTCCATTTTGTAATTGGGAAAGTAAGAAATAAATCTTTCAGATAAGACTTAAGCTCTTCAGCTTGCACAAAAGTGCATTCATCTGAAATTTAAATGCTGAAAATTCTGGACTATAACTTGCCTTAACACACAGAACTATTTCAGGCTGGATACACACAGACCTCCCCAGCACTTATGCCATGACAAGTCCCCAGGAGGGACAACAGCAAGGGTTTCCCTCATCACTCAGGGATATGCTGGATTTCTCCTGCTGAAGTGGCTCTGCTTGTGAAAATGGATTCAAAGTTCAATCAATGAGGAACCCCAGCTCAGAGAGATAACATCTCTTTCTCAGTAGTGGTAGAAACCAAAATCTCCTCAAGCCCTCAGTAAGCTTGGCATGACACTGGTCACCTCTCCAAGTGAGTCCAGAGGAGGCCCAGGATTGTCATCATAGATTTGGAATATCTCTCCTGTGAAGAGAGGTGGGGAGAGCTGGGGGTGTTCTCCCTAGAGAAGAAAGCACATCAGGGAGATCTTAAATTACCTTCCAGTACCAAAAGTGACCTACAAAAGATATGGAGAGGGATATTTTACAAGTGAGAGGAAAAGTGGGAATGGCTTCAAACTGAAAGAGGGCAGGTTTAGATCAGGTAGCAGTAACAAATTCTTTGCAGGATGATTAGGCACTGGACCAGTTTGCCCACAGAAGTTGTGGAATGCCCCATCCCCTAAGGTGTTCAAGACTAGGCTGGACAGAGCTCTGAACAATCCAGTCTGTTGAAAATTATCCCTGCCATTCTGTGGTGCTTTGATTCATAGGATTTCTCTGCTTGTTTGCTTTTCCAGACCAGGGAGGAGTTGGCCAGCTTTCACAGCTCTGCATCCTGAACACACACAGAGATCCTTCCCTCTCATTTCTAAGGCATCTAAACATTTCTCTTGCTTTCTGCTGGGCAGGCTAAACAGCTTCCTACTCAACATGCTGGCTTTTATAAGCTCCTATAAGTCTTAGTCCTTTGAGTTATTTCCAGATCCAGGTGGTGCTATTCAAGGCAGCACAGGTATCAGAAGAGCTCTGGCTGTGTTAGCACAGAGCCCACTGATAACTGGGCTGGGCTCTGTGTGCCCAGGGATGCTGTTAATCCATGGCTATCCATGCTCCATCCATGCTCTACCCAGCCTTCAATGCAATGCAAACTGGTTCTCCCTCTGTACATGTCCCTGCATTGCAGAACTAAGTCCACTGGAGAACCTAATCCTAGTTTTCTCTCAGACTGGAAGAGGTTTATTTGCCTCCTGGTGAGGCAATGAGTTAACTGGATTTTTTTTTTCTTTTGGGGGGATCTGAGTCCAGAAATAAAAACCTTTTTCACGCTCCTATCACCCCCTAAAATTCATTCTACCTGTCTTCTGAAGCTGTTTGTCTCTGCTCCAACCATCACACCAAAATAATTTGGTCATTTCCCAAGTGCCAGCTGCTGCCACCTTCCCAGTAGGAAAAAAAGGGGTCTTTGATCTGAGCTAATTATTCATCTTGCCCCACACCTACTACTCCTGTTAAAAAACATAACACATTGGAGGTAGATTGTGCTGTATTTCATGAACATTCACTGCTGGCACCAAGGGACATACCCATCTGTTATTTGCTCTCAGCTTTGCTTACTGATAAAACAGGAAAGACAGATTGCTGATGGGCTCTTTGAAGCAAAAGGCTTCACTCTTTTACAATTAAAGTCTATAAATTATTTTTTTCAGTAGACAGCATGCAGCCTAGCTCAAATCAAAATTACTTCTACTAAATTAAAACTAAGTACTCTGTACTTATTTTTTTTTTTTTTTTGTATCATGTAACTTTGAGTGATGGAACCTTACAGCAGCATGACTTTCTCTAAATTGTATTGGACTTTCTCCCAGCACAATCTGCCTTTCTGTTATCTGGATTTCAAACATATGCTCTAGTCTATTTTTCAGCTGTGTCATCATAGAAAAGTGTGGGGGGGGTTAGTGGATTCTGCCTCAGGGAGGGAATCAAGGGCAGAGGGGAGATAGACAATGCAGCTGTCTGTAGGATGGAGGCTTTGATAGATACTGTCCTTTAACGGGTTCTCTCTCCTAATTTTTGTGGCCATCACAGATCCCAAGAACTTCCCAGTGCAGAAAACAGGCAGCCTGTAACATACCAGGAGGGAGTCACAACCCACTGGTAGGAGACTTGATGTTTGTTATAAATGTTTGTTATAAATTTTCACCAGGCTGAATAAAGACACCAGACACGTCAGGAGCTCTTCTGTTTTCTTATACATCACACTTAAGTAAGTTTTCATCTCCTACCACAAACTCCTCAAAGGTGCTGACTCCCAAGCCACAACACACCTCCAGCATCTTAACAGGGATGGTTTTCACCTCCAGGAACTTGCAGTAGGGGATAGAGCACAGGTTTTGTATAGGTGGATTCTGTTTTCAGTGTGTCACTCCCTCTTTTTGGTCACTCAGAGCAGATACCATACTGCCAACCCCCATCCATCAGTGCATCAGCTCAGATTTAATCCCAAAAGTATTAAAACTCACCCTGGAAGATTTCCAGTTTTGCCAGACACATAACCTGGCAGCAGCTCATCTAATACATGGTACCTGTGTCACCCTTCATGCCCTATCAGGGGGTCTGGCCAGCACTGGAGTCCTCCTTCATTCAGCTTGGGAATTCTTGGCAGTGACCTCTCTGAGGAACAGAAATACTCACTGTAAAGGGACATCAGTGACAGTGACATACAGTTTCTCTTGGTATACATCTCAAAGCAACAATTAAATCTTTTTGGATGAAAGTGAATTTTCTGATAATGATTAAAATTTCTGCCTGGTGGTATTCTACAGGCAGGAAGTACAGGAAGAGCTGTCATCTATGATTCACAGTCAATGAGTTCTGAGATTTCAGGGTTCAGATGCTCTATCTGATGAAGTGCAACAGTTAGCAGCATCTTTTGTGTGCTTCTCACGACATCTGAAAACAAGTCAATGTTCTGGCAAGGTCATTTCTACTGCTCAAACCAATTAAACCTCCTAAGGAGAAAAAATACCCTGTTAAGCACAGAAAATTCAGCTCTGGGTTCAAAGTACCTTCATAGTTCAGAGTAAATAACCTTGTAACTTTGGGACAAGTTTGCTAGCACAAACATCTCTGCACAACCAATGTAATTTTGCTCAGTGTGATCAACACTCAGAATGCCTATGATGTAGCCTTATGGGTGTGCACCCTCCACATGAGATACCCAAATAACTAGAGCAGCAATCCTTTGCTGATCTTCTTCCCTACATATTGCCCTATTGTTCACAGCAATCTACAGCAGGAGCAAAATCTGAGGGGCTCTGCTGACTGGTGAATTCCTACAACTTTGGGGAGGCTGGAGGTCTTCATGAACAGGGTCACTGTGCCACAGACATCATCCTAAAATATGCTAGGAAAACACTTCAGAGAAGAACATCAATGCTCCCTGATTGTATTAGTATTCTAATACTAATTAGAAAGTAGCAGAAAAGTTGCATACAATAAAATTGCCCACCACCCACTGGCCAATACGCAGCTCATTCCCAAACACTGATTACTCTCTTTTTGGGAAACCCTCCCCAGTTTATACTGACCATGATGTATGGAGTACCCCCTTTGGCCAGCTGTCCCAGCCATGCTCCCTCTTAGATCCTTGTGCACCTTCTCACTGCAGAGCCTGGGACACTGAAAAGTGCTTTATTTAGAGTAAGCACTACTGAGCAACAGCCAAAACATCAGTGTTATGCAGGTTATTCTCATACTAAATCCAAGCCACAGCACTGTACCAGCTCCTGACATGAACATGAACTCTATCCCAGGACACTTGCTAACACCACAAATATTTTGAGATTCTTGAAGAAAAGCATGGCTGAAGTGCAAGTCTCACAAGCAGCCAGAGGTTTGGGCACTGGACCTTGGCCAGCAGAGGAGCTGAGCAAGCACAGCCCAGGCAACTGGAGTCTGCCAAGGAGATTTGTTGTTTTTCATGGAACTAGGGATAGGCCTCACAGCTGCAGTATGCAGCTTCATCTGGTTGAGCCCTAAAAAGTTAAATTTAAGTTGGAAAGCAACTGAAAGCAAATGCCATGCCAAGTGCAATCAGTCTCTTATGTGACTCTGGCTTGCAGGACTTGGTGTGCCTGAGCACAGTGTACTGGTGGGTCAGCTGGGCTTTTCTGGATTTTGGGGGCTACATTGGTGTGTACAAGGTCAGGGTAACCTCACAGTGCAAAAATCTCAACTGCACTACTGCTTTACCTGCAGCAATCTTTGTTATCTCCTCTCTAAGTACATCTGTCATTGTTGCAGCTTAACATAATTACGTGGCAATTTGTCTACACTTTGGGAAAAAAAAAAAAGTGTAATTTTCAATAGCGTGTCCTCACTGTCACAGAGTGCCTTGGCTCCATTCTCCATGTGTTCTTCTCCACACAGCATGCTTGTCAGAAGTTTGGGGTTTTTCCTTCCTCTTGGGCAGAATAAACAAAAGAACACACAACAAAACCTTTCCTGCTCCAGGCAATGGGTAGCCTCCTCTGGAGATTGTGCTCCAGGATACAGAGCTCCTCTCCCTGGGGGCAGAAATGGCCACCTCTCTCTACCAGTCCTGCAGCATTTCTGAGCCGCTAGAACAGAAAAAGGGATCTGGTAGCACCAGGTCATGAAACTTTGTGTCATATGGGAAGGGCAACCTCCTCTGCCCTTTCCCTTGCACAAGAAAGGTAACAAAGGGAAACAAGGATACTTGTGCACAACAGAAGTAAAAAAATGTTGGTAAAAAGTAGGCAGGAATACCTATGCTTGTGCATTATTTACAAAGGGTTAACAAATAGTCTCTGGTCATCTAATACATCCCACACTGAAATACACCTATATGCATGTCTGTGTACACATATGTATATAACCTGGTAAAATTAGTTACGTTTTTAGCCCGTTTTTATGCCAAAAGCCATCTGGGAGAAGTACTAGGGACTTTATGAGTAGTCTGAACTTTTCATTTCTTCCTTTCAAACAAGGTCTATGGATTATTTATCCGTTCCCTTCAAGAGTGAACGCTGTCATCCATTATTGTATGAGCATCCTCAGGGACTACATCATGCAATTAGACCCCCTTCTGTCACCTTCCTCCTAGGCCTGGAGATAATGTACTATCCAAACATCACCTCATACATAACTCATTCATTTAATTCCCTGCAGTACACTCACTTCTTGCCCTTCTTTGCACTTCCCAAAGCATTTAAATCCCATCTTCAAGCTATTGTTATGAGACTAGCCCACAAAACAGCACACAGGAATTAGACCAGGTTTTCGAGGTGCTGTAGAGACGACTTTTCTTTGACCCCATAGCAATGTTTTTCATGGTCTTCTGGCAGCTCAGTCTTTTGAGAAAAGGAGATTCAAAAACAAACCATTCCTAAAAGAGAGCTGCAGCTTGTTGCTTCCTCTGGTGCATTTCAGTTGTTTTCAGGGCCTTACTGAGCATCCTGGGTCATATGATTTCCTTTTGCTCAAGTGTGTCAACAGCACATCAGCTCTGTTCTGGTGGTGCTGCACTCAGCATACTAACAGTGCAGGCAATGAATTTTAGAACAGAAATGCTGGGAGCTACAGAGAATATTTAGTTTTTGAAGTGCTGTCACAATGCTCAAACCTTGAACACCTACCAGAAACAATGAAACATCTGCTTAGGAAAGAAATGTTGTAATTAATAACAGCAAGAGTTTCAATTGTAAAACAAACAAAAAAATAAAACAAAAAAAATTGAGGGAGCAAAATATCAACAAAATATACATTCTCCTCAAGCAACCCTCTGGAGAAATCAGCTATTTCCTTACAAGAGATACCACTTAGGAGGGAAACATTCTCCACTTTTCTTTCTCAAAGGAATTTTGTGTTCAATAAAAGCATGAGCATGTGATTACATCATGCTTCTTACACTTGCCAGTGCCTAACTATAGTTAGTCTGCTTCCAAAGCCTGTCAAGTTTACCTATTTTCTCAGTTGTTAAATAGGCTATTTTGTGCAGTTTCTTCTCTCTGCACAATAATGAGTAGGCTGGTCTGTGTCACTCCAGTACTGTCATTAGCAGCAGGCTGGAATGAGGCCATGCTTTGCTGGAGCAAAGCCAGACCAGAGAAGTGTCTTAATAAATGCCAACACTTTTCTGAGAGAATACCCCAAACAAAGCAAGCCAGGAAAATTCCAGAAAAAATGTTTTCATTGAAATATATGGGATTTTTCCAAACATCAAATATTGGTTTTAATTAATTTTTTATTAATGTATTATTAATTTTTTTAACATGCTGATTTCAGTGAGAGGGGCCTGGAGATGTGTGGCTGGTTTCTAGCCAGATGAGGCAACCCTCAGGAACCTAGGGTCTGTCCTGAAAATGTCATTGCTATTGAAAGCCCAGAAATTATTCTATGATTCACAGCCCAGGAGTAGATCCCACATGCTGGCTGCCACATGTAAAAAGACACGCAAGTTTCTCAAAAAGTTTTTTTCCCTCCTAGTTTTCCCTAGGTTTTTTTGTTGTTGTTGTTAGTTATTTGGTTGGGGGGGGTTTGGTTTGGGTTTTTTGGTTGGTTTTTTTTGGTGTTTTTTGGTGGTTTTGTGTGTGTGTTTCTGGTTTTTTTGTCACAGGTTTAACACACATACTTCCTCCCATCCCTCCCCCCCCCAAAAAAAAAA